>JAODAH020046681.1:0-82272 GCA_027574865.2 Coproporus ventriculus | reverse complement strand
TCACATAACATCGTTTGAATGATCCCAAGCTAATATTCTTGTGACTTCGTATTTTCCATGGGTCAGTGGCAATACGCGACGTTTAGAGATGTTCACTTCGATTGCGTGCCTGAAGTAACCCGCACGACCGTCTTTTACTGGGGCGACAGTTATATATGTGTTGCTGTCGGGACTGAATAATGGGCTGTCGCCCATGTCCACCCATCCTTCACCGTCTCCGGAAACTCGTTGAGTCTTCAAAACGAAATTATTTTTTTTTACATATCAAAATTTATCTATTAATTATTTTTATTTTTGCTTAAATGTGAACAATAATTAAAAAACAAACATTAAACTTTCTTCATAGGACAATTTCACTGTAGCTACTTTAATAGTACATTATTTTAATAAAATTTCATCCAAAATAAATAGATTTTAGAAGTTTCATTAAAATGTATAACCTTCTTCTTAAAAAGAATACAATTCTTAAAAGTTTAAAATCCAGAAACTTCCAATTTCAATTAATGAGATTATTAGGAAATTTTATCTGGAAGTAGATTCTAAAAGTTTTATAAGAATTGATAAGTACTCTCATTTATTATTTATAAAATAATTTGGAGAAAATTCTTTTATTTCTCCAAAGAAATAAAATCCCCACATTTTTTTTTAAATCTGAAAACGTTTACTAATTTACAATTTTTATAAAAAGAAATGCGTTAATTTTTGAGATACGAACTTATTTACAGAAGTTTCTATCTCTTTTTTCTAAAAAGAAATAATTTTTAGAGGTATAAGTTCCAGAAACTTCCAAATCTTAAAAAAAAATCAATTTTAACAGAATATTGTGAAACTAGCGTACAATAAAAAAAAGTACACAGAGCTTAGCAAATTAATCTTCCTGATTACCTAGGTGAAATTGATATTTAAGACTCCCACCCTAAAGTAATTAATAAAATCACCAAATTGTTCGGATATTCTATTTGGCAAAGATTTGCATATATTAATATGGCAATATTCTGTTAAATAAACTGGGAAATTCTGGAATTGATTGAAATTTGTTAATTAAATATTATTAGGAATAATAATTAACTTGGAATTAATTAAACCGCTATGTTTACTTCCGCGCGAAATTTACTATTTGTACCCCGGTAATGTAAATAAGGAAAACTAAAATTAATTTTGATCCATTACTTACCTCCTGACAATGCCATGTGGGTGTTTTGCAGACGGAAACTAGAGACAAATTCTGCGCCCTATTCAACCACACCACCGATATCTCGGTCAGGCTAATCCACGAAACCGCTGTGAAATAATATTCCCTGTGGAAAGTAATAAGCTAAGGAAATGAATTTATCTTAAAGTTAAGGAAATGCTTACTGGTTGTGTAATTGTACTGGAGCCCGAACTTCCCTCATGCGAATATTACTTGGATCCGCCAAATCTGCAACGGTTAGTGTAACCTGTGGATTTCTAGTGCCGGGTTTAGGATACCTCAATGATCTAATATCGGGATAAAGGCGTCCCTCTGTGCCCGATCCGTACCAAGGAAAACGTAATTCTTCTACTAGGCTGTCGTTGAATGTGGCGAAAACGAGCATATGTCCGTCACGGGACATCCAGATTGCATCATTTGATCCCAAAATTTCTTCTACAAGAATAATTTAATAATAACGTATAATACATTTTTTAAACTCGATCTGCGATATGATATTAACTGGATGCCGTTCTGTGATATTGCTTACATAATTTATTGTATTAGTACACAATTAATGGATAGGATAGCATCCTGCAATCAGCATTTTTAATTGTTCATTGAAAGTTGCTGCAAGTAGCAAACCAATTTTACCAAAGTCATTGCATGGTAGCAAGAGAATGTAATGCAATTTCATCATAAAATCACCTAAAATCTAATCAAATTTAAAAAAATATATATTTGGATTTGGGGTGAATACACTGAATATTTTATGCACCAAAGTAATTTGCTATAGTACATTCCAGTTAACAATCTTTACGCCCGCGCCCACTCAAACACTATTTCGCGTTCCGGGAGCCTATAAATCCCGACAACGATATCATAATTTATGACCTTCATTGCACGCATTTGTATGAGACCTTTCAAAAATGATGGAAATACAAAATGAGGTTAGGAATTTGTCAATTTCTACACTTTCAATGTGTTTATCAATCTGACACTTATCAAAATTTTAAAAATTCGCGGTTAAATAACGAACGACCGGGCCCACCACCTTTTGATTGCGGACTTCTAGGTCGAATTAACGTTATTAATAACGACCACAGTCATTGGTGGCGTTAGGTGGAACGGGGAAGGGGAAACGTTGTAATCGAATATAACCTTATGTGTAATGCACCCCAAAAGGTTGAACTAACCTTTGAACCACCACATTATTTGCTGGAAATAAAAATACGCCAAAAGATTTATTAATCGAATATATAAAATAACCTCTTTACTTATTCATTCTTCTTTGGAATTCGTTTTAACAATGTTCTTCAGCATTTTCAACTAGTTTCCTTTGTATACGTCTGAATCTCTAATTTAGAGATTAAAAGCATAGAAGATATATAGTTATATGGTTAAAAGAAGTTAAAACATTTTAAACGGATATCAGGGGTACCAATGATTCATTGAAAATTCTCAAGAAGTTGGCATTATTTGCAGCTAAATTTTCTGCTAAATTTTGAAAAGTATAGAACAGAAAGATCTAGTTTGTTTACTGCAAAGCGTAAAATAAGAAAATCTAGTTTGTATAAAATTAACAAAAAAGTTTCTATGGAAATTTGTTTATAAATTTCATTTATATTATAAAATTGTGTATCGCATGTCGCCTGCAAAAGTTCGCTCAAAATTAAAAATGTCTATAAATTTTTGTAATCCAATAACAATCCTGACAAGGATTTTTAGCAAAATGATGGATTTTAGTTTTGGAATTAGCGGAGTACAAGTAAGATTTTCGAAAATAGGAGAAACAGTGGTTATTTATTTTATTCATTTATTTAATTTTTTTATAGAATTTAGTTCTTCATAAACGTTTCTGGAATGTCGGCCATATATTTAATAAGAAAACGATTTATTTCTTTGCAGGTGGATTAACAATTAGGTTTTTTATAAATTATTTGCAAAATAGAAATTTAGTTACAGTTACGGAAAGAAGCTTGCCAATTAGAGTACTAGCTGATCAAATTAGGTACGATATAATAAAATTCAATTAATGTAATGTAATTTAGGTAATGTGCAAATTAGTGTCCTCAGAATTTCTAAAAAAATTCATTTAAATTCCTATAAAAACGTAGTACTATTTTGTAATTTTTTAGAATTCATTTGACTTTTAATTTTTAACATTGTCATTGGACATTTAATCCTGTAGAAAATATTATTTTTTTTAATTTCCTGGATTTGCCAATAAAGTTTGAAGCCATTATCGAAAATTTACATTTTTCTCGCGAAGATATTTTCTAGACTGAAATAAATAGAACAAAAATCTACAGTTCCATTTTAAAATCAATCTCTTTTCAAATATCGCTTTTAGCATTTCACATCTGACAATTTTGAACTGAAATGTCATCATTTTTCGATGCATTCAAAATGCGCCGGAAAATATATTGCAATTTTATCAAATAATATATAATAATATAATACAGGTGATTCTGTTCGTTTTAGAAACCCCAGAGTGCCGCACGTTCCAAGGAAAACTAAACAAGTTAAAAGACTTCGAAGCAAAGCAAAACTTCCCACTAATCTAGAACGTTATAGATACACTCGAAGCGGAAAGATTTATGGTACAATTCCTGAATAAAAATCAAAATTTGTATTGTTTACAAAAAATTTATTGTGGTTTTTGAAAAATTAATAGTTTAATAATAAAATATTTTTTGAACATTCGTGTCGAAACGACTAGTTTTTTTTTATGGGAAATAAGAGTTTATTTTTCTGTGCAGAATCCAAATCTGCGGAAAAAATATGGGTGGTAAAATTTCCAACGGCCGGATGTGATGATTAGATACACATTTTTATTCGTGGTGGTACATTAAAATAATTAAAATAATAAAGATGTGAAAACATTTTAAATGCATATCCAACCAAAAAAAGAGATAGACGCATACTCTGGTGGTATCTCGCATATAGTGTTTTCGAGTTTATCTGTTACATTGTACACCGGTATTTTTTGAATAAATAAATTTAAAAAAACTGGATTTTTAAAATTATTTGATTTAATAAGTTCGATTCATTACTTTATAAAGATCACTATTTGATCAAAAATTTTATTTGAACGAACAAAATACCAACGCACTCAATACACAAACTCTCTCCCTCTCTTTTTAATGGATTTCCAATAAATCAGGGCTACCAATAATATTTGACACTCACAAAAAGTTGGCACTATCTGAAGCTGACTTTATTATTAAATTTCGCAAAATATAAAAAAATCTAGTTTGTGTAAAATTTTCAAAAAGTTTCCATAGAAATTTACATAAATATAAAAAAAAAACGATTTTGCCATTCAATGTTAGCCATAGACAGTGTCAGCTCCTATATTTCGGAAGCAAAACATAAATATCATGAATATTAATGTAATTAATTTACCAGCGATTATATTGGTTCAAATTTTTAAGAAAATTGTAAGTGTGGCTTTTAGATTCAGAGCATCACCTGTAAGTTTTTTTTTAAATGGAAGAAACGCTTATGATAATTCTTTTTTTTTTGTAGGAAAGAATTGTTCAAAGAAATTATTTTACCGTAGGTAACACATTAAGCACTGGAGCAATTTGTTTATTTGGGGGGCTGACAATTAGAGCTGTTATAAATTGTTTAAGTAATAAGAATTTGGTTACTTTAATCCCACGAAATTTAATGCGTTCAAGAGTAGGTCGAGCCAGGTATGTAATAAATCTCAACTACATTATACATAATACAGACATTCTGATCATTTTAGGACTTCTGTGCCTGCAGGGCAGATAGCATCGACTGAATCTGAAATTTCAGGCATTTCGGAAGTTTCGGAAGCATTAGCAGAATCGACAGTTTCGTCTGATTCCGAAACTCAAGCTCCACCTGCTCCAGTACCACCACCCGCTCCGGCCGCTACAGCCGCTTTGGCCGCTCCGATCATTCGTCCAATAACGAAAAAACAACTGAAGAGATTGCGCCGAGGAGCACGTATTCCCGTGAATATTAAAAAGCCACGCATTAGAAGAAGCGGAAAGATTTAAAATTTCATGGAGGAACACTAAAATTTCTTGTATTGTTTTTTTCTTTTTAAAATTAATGTCATAAAATAAATGTTTTTGAATATTTAATAATAATTTAAGAATCTATTAGAGGCGACTGTTCGACTTTCCGAACACTCTGTTAATGAAATGTTAAAATATTTTTTCAACTGTATTATTAATTTTTCAGATTGGTCCTTGTCGCTTTCAAAGTACTACCTTCCTATATTCACATGCCTTCCTCGACGTTGTTTCAATTTCGAGAAGCAGATCTGTATAGCTTTATTTCAAATGGCTTTTGAAGTCTGTAACGAATTAGCATAGATGTCATCAATACTGTAAAACGGCGTTCGATCCATCAATTTTATTTATTTATTTATTTATTTATTTTTTTTTTGAAGAATTTCCCAAAATATTTCGATTTTCTAGAAAAAAATTCAATAAATTTCGTGTTTACATTATTTCTGAATGGTTTAAAACAAATGCGCGATGTAATGCTCACAAGCATTCCACTTATGGTAACTTAAGAGACATACGGTTCCCGGAAAGCAAAAGAAGTATCATCGTGGGCATGGGCATGGATCGTTAACTGGAACGCACTCACGAGTATTTAATGTCTAAACTAAACTAATTTTGAAAGAGAGGATATTAAAAGTTTCGTTGCATTGAACAGATAGCGCTTTTCTTGCATTCTATTTCAGCTTTTTTCAATAATTTATTTAAAATTCCCTCGAGTGTTGTTTACGTTAAGAAGTTACCCGATGCGGTTTTATATTCCTCGTAACTCTCCCGAGAGCCCGTCATTTAATTTGATCGTATTATGGTTCTGTTAAAGAGAATTAAATAACTAAATTCTAAAAATATACTTAAACATTAAATACTTTGCCTTTAATCTTCCCGTTTCTTTGTTAAAAGTACTAAGCTCTCCATTTTAATTTCAATTCTTTTATGTTTGATTAAAATCGCGGGTTTACTTTGAATATTGTGATTTTTTTAAATGCTTTGATCTAAGTTTTCAAAGGATGTTTTATAAGATTTTTATGCTTCTAAAAATACTTTTAAAGAATGCAGGAAATGTTTGAATAAAAACTATTTTTAAATATAATTCTAAAATATATTTACCTTCGTACAGCCAATCAGGTACACCGTTACTGATTACACCTGGAATTGCATTTTTAGTGATTCGATATCCGTTATGGGATATTGGCGATGGACGATAATAAATATCGTAATCTTGCACCATTACTAAACCGTGTCCTCTAGGTGCCCATTCTGCCAGGAGTAAAAATGGATGATCATCTACTTCAGGAATAGGTTTTGCTGCGAATTCATTTCTACAAAATTATTTACCAAAATATTAACATAGGTATAAATGAGCGAACGCATGAAGCTTATTACATTGAAATTTATATGAACTTCCGGCGAATCTACTTTAAGGTAAACATACATTTGATATTAAATCATCCAGATTCAACTGATCTATAACTAACAAAAGATTTTAAGTTCGTTTGCTAGAATTTTGAAATTCAATTTTATATCAAACGGAAGCAGAAGATATTTACGGCGCTAAGATCATTAGCTCTTATACTGATCTACTGACGAGCCAGATTCCACATTTTTAATAGAACAAAAAATCAATATAAAACGAAACAAAATCGGTTCATTGTTCCAAACAAACATGTTAAGTCTTTTATTAAAATGCCCCAAGCGAACAAAATCCTAGTGCAACACTCATCGGAAGTCCATTTAAATTTACATTAGTGAAACTTCAATCACCTCCTTTTTTATACTACCTTGTTTCGATGTCGTAAATGATGTATTGGGCCAAATATGAATGTCGAAATAATTTCTGTACATTTTGTGCCAGCAGAAGATACCTTTGATCGGGAGATAATTGGAATCGGACTGGATTAAGCCGTTGCTATAATTCAAATATAAATAAATTAATCAAATCTAAAATATTAATGTATCTAGTTCAAAAATTAAAATATTAAAGAAAAATTAATCAAATATGCAATTTTAATTGTATTCGGAGGAATATTTAATTTTTTTTTTTTTTTTAATTAATTGAATTGGTCGTTATTTTGTGGTAATCCATTTTAGATTTAAAAATGAAACAATTATTTCGTTTTTTACCACGGAATATATTTGCTTATTGGTAACTAGTTTCAGCACTATTCGTTACTTTTTCACTACTCACTAGTTTGAAAAGAACACGAACAGTGTTGAAACTAGTTACCAATATGTAAATATATTCCGTTATAAAAAACGAAATAATTGTTTCATTTTTAAATATAATTTTATTTTTTTGCAACATACGAGTGTGGATCAAATAATATCTATTTTAATCTAAAAAGACGAGTGAGGTAGGTTGATATTTAGACTTCTGCGAGGCAGAGTGCTCTCATTCTTCTCTTTTTTGTTCAATAAAGATTAATATACATCAGTTGTGCTACGTATAATCATAAAGTTTCTTACTCTTGAGAATGTAATACCGATAGAATTTATCGTTGACTTTAAAATCAGTTCAATATGTAAATTGATGCTTAATTATTTGTGTTGCAATATGATTCATAGTACCATCTGTCAAAAATTTGTCATACTCATCAAACTACCCTCGTATATAACGTACATCAAATAATTATGGTTTTAACATCCCACAAATTTTTACAAAAGCACTAAATCATTTTATTTATTAGAATTTGTAAACTTCCATGTACAAACAAAGTTTGCATTCGTTTCAATAATTCAAATTCAAAAATATATCCATAAATAAATGAAATACTTACGTAAGTTTGGTTGGACATTAAACTCCTCACCGATAAATTACTCACATGCATCAAACTGATCCCACCAAACTCATCTTTATAAATTAATTCTTCAGCTGGAAAAAAGTGACTTAATTACATTGTTAAAGACTTTAAGCATCCGCGTTGTTTGTATCAACATAATAAATTAATTTTTTCTTCAAAATATTATCTTTAATAAAAAAATATAATTACATAATTTAATAAAACATGTGGAAGCCCATTAACGAAATTAATAGCTCAGATAAAATAATCCTGTAAATATTTATATTTCGGGTAGGTAATAAATTTCCCTTCGCATTTTTTTTTTTAGTAAATAAAATAAAAATAAATATTTTTAAAAATAAGTAGAAAATAGAATGTTTTACTTCATTGAGATGATTAAAACGAATAAAATGTTTTAATAGAATTTAATTTTCTTACTTGAGACCCAGGTGCCGTTAAATCTCAACGGTTGAAATTCGTGTCCTAAAATATCCAACAACTTAAATCTCGTCCCTTTAATTCTAGGACCTTCGTCTGGCGGTGTAAGTAGAACAACAGAAGTTACTATCAAGGCCAATACGATCACAATAACCATTAAAGCTATAAGTATCCCCCGCCAATTTCGTTGATTTGTATTACTCGACACCAGCTCCTGAAAAAAACAAGGCACTCTAGATACTTTTACTAAAGAAAAATAATAAAAGAAAACATCTAATAACAAACACAAAAGCACATCAAAAGCTCAATCGATTGTTTACTTTGTAATACATCAAAAGGCACAATTTACATCATCAGGTTAACCTTTTTAGTAATTCGGTATTCAATTTTTACTTTAAAACTTGTTATCTGTATTTTAAATGTTTTTCTTTTCAAGAAAATATAAAGTGCCGAATTAAATTTATTTCTAACAAAAACAAAGGAAAATTGAAAAACAATTTTATTATTAAAACGTACATTCTATTGTTTTTAATATATAGATCAAGGACCTTATTAATCTAGATCTGAAGAAAAATAAAGTTCTTAGCTTAATGTAGGGACTTTAAAGAAAAATGAATGAGAACGACATATTTAGCTCTATTCCGCTATTTCACTTCACATTTATTCCGTGATTTCTGGTAAAGAATATCACCGACATTTAGATTTTGTTACTTAATATAAAATGTTTAGTTGTCGTAGTTATATATTATAAATTATTCCATAATGTTATATTTTAATGAGAATTGTTGCACTTCGATATAAATTTATTATTCAATAATGATGGTAGCATATATTAGTAATCGATAATCCTCAATTCGTTTATTATTATATTATTACGATTATTATTATCATTTAATGGAATTATAGTTGGATGATCAATTTATGGTATTTGTAATAGTGAATCGTCGTTTAAGTCGCATTCAATTCTGGATTTGAATTTAGTTGATGGATTCAACTATAATTTGCATCTTGTTAGAAATGTTGAGAGGGAATATTCGAATTGAATGACTTTTCAAAATCAAATCAGTTTCATTGAAAATGTAAAGTGTACTTGAATTATTAAATTGAACTACTCGCAATTCTGATTGCGGAAAAGTAAATTCTGACTGCGATAAAGTAAAACGCACAATGTGCGTAAAGAACTATTTACATAACATATACTGTATGTGTTGTTTATCACTTTCAGAAAAACGCAACATATTTTCATGAAAACAATTTCATTCTTTTTTTTTCTCAACCATTAATATTTATAGTTTGAACTTCCTCTGTTTTCATTTATTTTATAAATTTACATCATTCGCTCATGTAATTTCTATTCATAAATTTATGATTGGTAATAAATTTATTTTTATTACATTTTTATTCCGTAATTATTATACAAGTTACAAATCAACGTATAAAAAAAAATTATTTACGATGGGAAATTAAATTTGACGCTCTAGGGTCGCACCGAACGAACACATTAGCAATAATATTACGTTCTAATGGTTGGATCTTTCGCATTTACTGTATTCACATAATGAGCATGAGGGGAGGTTTGAATATTTATGTCGAATAACTGAATCAAGGTTATTGCGAATATCCACATGGGAGTTTACTTTGAATAAATTACATTCAAATTACACTAATTTGGATTGGGATTACAACAATAATAGAAAATGAAGAGGGGATAATTTTTATTTTATATTTAAAAACATTGTCTCAATTAATATAAATTGACATTTATTTATTGGTGACAAATAATAAAATATCAAATTGCCAAAATTTTAAAATAACAATTCTTAAAATGTCAAATAACAATATTAAACGTCAAATTATTTTCTTGTTTCGAATTTCAATTTTACATTTTTAAGTTAAATTTCTTATTTTCCAAAATTCCGATGATTTTAAATTAATAATTTTCTGACTTTCTAACTTTTTATTTAGCATTTTCTAATTTTCTAAGTTATATATATTTGCAACATAAAATCTTGATTTGACAATGTTTTCTATGAAAAATCCCATTTTCCATTAAAAAATCAAGCACAATCTATTACGCACAATTATTTTTTATTTTAAAATTTTTAATTTATTAGTGTTGTAATATTAAAAGCCAATTTGTACATATGAAAATTCCTCTGATAATATTGGATGCTCGAAATTGCATGCCGTGCTCTTGAAAATTCTAATCGATTTGAAATAGTTGGGATGTCACTATAAATACCAGGAACGTAATGAATTATCAAGGAATTAATTACATATCGATTTTTGTTTATATATAGAAATATATGAGGTGGAAAGTAACTAAACATGTTACTATTCTAGAATTGAATAATTTAATTGGATTTGAACTTTAGAACATTTCAACCTTGATTTAGATAACACAGAGAAACTAGAACATGCAAGTTGTACTTTATACTTTGATACCATTAACGTATTTGACGGTTTTGGTTAATTAAGTTTGTGTAATAATTAATATCTTTGAGAATAGAGGAGGTATGAACTACTGAGGAACATAATGGGGAAGAAAATATCAATGGTTATCGTAATACAGGAAGTACTATGATTACTGAATCTGCGTATGATTAATTCGGATGTAATTTAATTTAGTAAAGTCAAAACAGTTTACATGATCTCTAAACTTAGTTGGGAGTATAAGAAAACAAAAGATAAAATAAGAGCAAATATGGTTAAAATAAATTTGGAAAATTTCTTTTATCAAATTCTTAGAAATTTTAATAATTTCAAAGCAAAAATTGAAAGTTCATCACATTTCTCGATGAAAATTTCTTGTTTTTTTTTTGAAAAAATTAAAAATCCTTACGTTTTTGATATTTTAACATTTGACATTTTGGAAATTTTGTAGTTTATGTTTAGCGATTTGACATTTTGAGATTTTTAATGTGCATATTTTGTTTGTTACTCTCCCAAATGCCATATATAATTATAGGTCGGAAGTTATGCAATCAAAAATACACCAAATCGTCTCTAAAATTATGTTTTAGCTTCGATTTCAAGGTAAATTTCAGAATTTTTTCTTTTTGCGTTTATATCCTTTATCCTCTATCAACATGCCAATTTTAATTTGTAATTATCGATAAAAGGAAAAAAATGCAATTAATTTATAAGGAAAAATTGTATAAAATATAATTTTCGAAAAAAAAAAAACGTTCGAACCTAGTTTTATAAATTAGAAATCAATAGAGAAAATTATCGTTCGAAGGTCAGTCCCGTGTCATTATACCTTCCTAATTTATTAAAAGCGAAATCAACGTTCGTCCAACGAAACGAAACATCTTTTAAAATATCGATTTGGGAGATGTCAGCCATATTCCAACACACATTTAATCCCCCAACATGCAGATCTCCCCTTTTAACACCTATTTATAAACGGTAAACACATTAATAATAAATTTATATGAAAATGTCAAACACACACACACACACAGACACACACGTACATAGAAAGCTTAAAAAAATGTGAAAATGGAAAACAGGCAGAAGAAATAAAATTAAATGAAAAATATGCGATGTGGAAAGTGTTCTTGCGATTAAAAATGTATGCGCCAGTGAATAATCCACATTTGCATTTACAAGGGTTGGTAATAGTCGGTTCATTGAATATTCAAGGATCGGGATGCACATGTGGATTACTTACTTTTTAAATATTTAAGCGTTCAAGCAAAATCGCACACAGATCACAACAACGAACTTATCTGATTTTTGGCTTATTTTTTTATGAGAAGGGGGATTATAAGGGAGGAAACAATCAGGCACCTAGAAATTTAAAAAAAACAGTACATTAAAATTATTGAATATCCTTGAAAACAATTATTAAATCATGTAATTTTTTCCTATAAAAACATCACCTGCATATTTTTTTTTTTAGAGGAAATTGCTTGTTTCCCTTTTTCCGACAAAAGTAAAATTATTTTAATTGATTTACAGTAGAAAACAAGACGTCAAACAACGCCATCTATTTTTTAATTATATTAAATAATTTTAATAATTCACTAGCTCACAATTTCTTAAAACCCAACCTGTCAGATGAAACAAAACGTAAAATTTGATTACTCGTACAATTGGAAATAAGAAATGTGAATGTCAATATTTAATATTTCAATAGTACTTTCAAAATAAATTTACTTCTGCATTGTAGATATGAGGTGGATTTAAAAATGCATGTAATTTTGTTCGATGAACTGAATTTTCTTAGAGACTAAACAAATTTAAATAAAAAGAACGAAATTGCTTTTAAAAATATTATACACCGAAGATTCTTATTAAATATTCACTTCATGTACTTTTCTCTCGGGGATGTCATGTACAATATTAGAATTAAAGTATGAACTTTAAAAATATTAAATTTACTTGTTTAAAAACAAAGATGACTTATAAAATAATTAAATTAGTATGAAACAAAATTCGTTATAAATCACTATCATGGTGGAAACAAATATGCACAACGCTGACAATCGATATCGGTGACGTGACCGAATTTAGTTTCGTACAAACTATAGTTATTCGTAAATCGAATGGGAGAAGATTTTATTCACTTAGTTAAGCAGCTAGAAAAGGATGAGTTACTCATTTATGATGACTTAACTTTTGGACCTCCCTTTGGAAAAACGAAAGAGCAATCGACAAATGGTGGAAGCGCCGGGCGAGTAAATTTTTATTTAATATTTTATAGATCAACTTTATTAATGTTTTTGACGTTTGATATTTTTGTATGTAATATTTAACGTTTGATACTTAAAATTTACTTCTTTTAGGCATAAAAACTATAAAAATGTGTGTGTGATATTTTATTAAAGTTTTTTTTATATTCATTCATCTTCTTTTTATAACTGATGTTACAAGTGTTCTTTTCTATCAAGTTCTATAATATCGCCACCTGTTTTGACCCTTTAACAAGTTTCATTTATCAAATGTACATCAATTTTTCCTATCATTTTCCAATACGTGTTTGAATTGATGGATGAATGACATAAAGTAAGGGTCAGATTGCTGTGATAAATTCACCGAAGTGAAATGATTAATAGTTTTTGTCGATTTCGCAACGCAATTTGAATGCATTAAGTTTTTACTATGGCCGCAAGAAGTTTCGAGGATTTCGAATTGATTTGATTGAAATTCAGTGGCGTGTCCTTCGAACTGAAACGAACAATTTACAATCAATCTGCCACATACAATTGACATGGTCAATCCATTCAAAACTTTTATTATACATTATACATCTAACTAACCTCCCCATTATATTATTATTTTCAACGAATTTAATTTGGTACAACCTATTGTTGAGATGAACATTTTTGACAAATAAAATAAATTTGTTGACACGTACAAAAAAATCACCAATCCAAATTACGAACTTTATTATCTTGGAAAATTGAAAATTGTTAAATTTTCTTAAGAATATTTTCAAAATTCAGAAAAACTATCTTGAATAAAAGAAAAATTGCCTTAAAATTTCGTAGAAAAACTTATAATATATATTCTTAAATAGATAAAAAAAAAACTTAAAAAAATCAATGGAAAATTGTTAGACTAATCATTATTATTTTATTAAGTAGTTGATTGAAGTGTTTTTTATGAAATCACTCTTACCACCTCAAAAAAAATGAATAGAGTTTGTATACGTATTCGTCTGGTATTTAAATGAATTCAGACGGTTAGTTTTCACAGTCAATCAATCTTTTTGGTGGAGCCTAGTTGAATTTTTTACTGCGGAAAGTTTATTGGAAAATCATTCAAAGAAATTGATAGACGTAGTCGCGTGACGTTAAGTGGGATTTAAAATAAATATGGTGCGAGCTTGAATTGGCAAACCCGTTCGTGACCCATGTCGATTTTGTAGAACGAACAGAAAAAAAGCCTTCACTGGTTCACATAAAATTTACATCTAATTTACATTTCCCACGTGGAAAATAATCTGAACTTCAACACTGAAAATTGTTCTTAAAAATGTAAAATGAAAATTGCAAATAAAAAAGAATAAACAAGTAGTAAGCGCCAATTTTAGACCACTTTAGACAAAAAAAATCTTTTAAAAAATTTTTTAAACTGTAAATTAAAAACAATAAAATTCATTTAAAGTGTAATATTCTATTATTTAAATTATACAAAATGAATTTGGAAAAACTACAACGACTAAATATTAGATGTTTGAAATAAATAATTGAGGATAAAAATATAAAATTAAAAACTATCAATAATATTGCACAATCTGTCAATAATGTAGCATAATATATTTGATTGGTTTGGTAAATAATTGCTTAATGTAAGTTTAATATAGTTCATGTGTCAAAAATAAAAGTGCCGGTGATTAAATCGGTTTATGTTTATTCAATTTACACGAACGTGAAATTAAAGTTTAATTTTAATGTTTTACTATTTACCCGAACGTGTAATTAAATTTAAAAGCATGTAGTATAAATTTTAGAACTATTAGCGAATGTTTATTTACGTAAAGTTCGGTGTGGTCAGTGGCTTTAATAGTCAGTGATTGAAACGAAATGAATTCCCTCACAATATAATTCTCCAAATCCTATTGAATTAGATTCTTCTTGAGAATTTTAAAAATACACAAAATAAAAATTTTCTAAAAGAAAAAAGAAAACGAAAACGTGGAAAATCAATTTTACTGAGCATTCTTAACTGATTCTTTTTTAACTTTATAAAATAAAAGAGCGAGCACGAGCGAGTATCTTCATTCGTACGCGTCCAATTTAAAACAGGAGTTTCCCCCAGATATTCCCGCAATTATCGATTGAGTTAAAAAGTGGGTGAACTGTACCAACGTGTTCCTATAAAATTTTCCGTCAGTAGAAACCTCATTAAAAGAAACAACATGTCAATAAAAAAAAAGAACATTCTATTACATGTTTTATTAGTTAGGTATCTAATTGAAATTGATATGATTTTTTTTTCGTTGTTTATACTGAAACGCGGTTGTATTTTTCTTGTTTATTTTAAATCTCTATATTTATTTTTATAATGTTATTGATTATGTTTTATTAAAAATGTATGATAGAAATTTATCCATTAATATTTCAAAAAATGTATGATAGAAATTTATCCATTAATATTTCAAAAAATGTGAAAGAATTTTTGTTTATTTGATTTGGTACACAAGGAAAATTTTATTTTTCATGAAAATTCGACTTCTTAAGGGAAATGTATCTTTTCTAAAAAATGCGTTTTTTAAGAAAAATATGATGTTTCTAGGAAAATACGATTTTCGATAAAGATCTATAGAAAACCGAAAAGTTAAAAAATTGGAAATTCGAAAAAACCAAAAAATAGAATAATACAAAATTTTTTAAAAAATTGATAATTTTGCTTATAGATTTAATATTACCGAATACGCTTGGTATGACGTGCAACGGATTTAATTTTATACAATCTATATTTAAATCTTTACATATGGTAGCGTCCGATTTTATTGTATGTGTTCATATTAATATTTAATTTGATTAATTTAACATATTTGTATTTTGTATCTATTTTTTTTTATTATTATTAAAATACGTTTTATAAATTAAAAAAATGAAAATAGTTTTTCAAAAGAAAGTTTAAGTACATCCCCATAAACAGTGTTAGAAATCCCAAGTTTTTTTGTAGAAATATCTATAATAGTTAAAGTTGTAAGTACCAAACGAGGAACTTGGGAAAACAGTCAACGGTGTAAACATCAACAACGTTCGCATGACATAAATGTGAAATTTATGTTTAAAAATTTTGTTCCACATAAAGATTTCTTCCTAAATCATAAGATTTTTCAATTTTATAATTTTTTACAGAATTTTATAATTAATCAAGAAACTTCCAATTTTTTCTCAAGATTTTTAAAAATATTTGCTTTTCTTAAGTTTTAAGATTTTTTCCATTTTTGTCAATAAATTTTTTGATTATTTCTAAAAATCTGAGATTTTGTTTTGAATTATTTCTGATATTTTCTCAAAAGCCATTGCTTTATTTTTGAAATAAATTTTTTTTTAATTTCTATTATCCATTTCAGTTTCAGTTTCTTAATTTCTTTTACATTTTCAAATTTTAAACAGATGACGAAGTGTGAGAATCACAATGGAAAACAATGGACAGAAAACATGCACTTTTTAAATATTTAATAGTTGAAGAAAAACTTTTTTAAATCTAACTTCCTGTTTTTCCTTTTTTCGTTTAAAATTTAAAAATCGAAATTAAAACTTTGATATTTAAAAAACATCGAAACAAACACGTCGATTTTCTTCCATATTTATAACCTCAAAGGCTCTTTTTTATGATTTTTATATATTTTAAAAATATTTTTTTTAAAACTCAAGAAACTGTTTTGCAAGTGCTCGTAGTTTATTCTTACTCGCAGAATATCAGTTTCTGTAATATTGATCTGAATATATTAATAATTTATTATTATTTTTTTATAAAATAAATAAATAAATAAATCTTTCAATCTATTTTCGATTTCTTTTCAATCGATTTCTCATTGTCATGATAGTTAAGCTAAAAATAATTCGAATTTTCATTACGATCAAAACAAATCAACGTTAATCCGCAATAACAGTATAAAAGTTGATAAAAGTTAAATGCAATCGACCAATTTCCTTTAAAAACGGAAAACATCGACTCTAAACTTAACGACATTCGAACTAATCAAATTCAAGCCAACACAACCCAAGCACACTGATTGATAGACACAATTAAACAACCAATACATCACCGGCGGAACATCCGTCGAAAATAATTAAAAGCCTTCTTTCTCCGCCATTCTAATTGAAGAAACTACTAACCAGACTAAATAAAATAAACGGTATTAGCATCCATTATCAATTTTCGTTATTTCGTTGTTATATCGACTTACAATTTGTCACTTTCGATCTATCACATTCAATCGGAACGCTAAAAGTCGGAGTAATCTAAAACTCAAAACTAAAAACGAAAAATTGAAACAAAATGTAAGAAAAATCTAAGTAAGGTTAAGAAAACTTTAGAAGTTGTAAAGTTTTTAAAGATACCCGCCATTTTGATGATTTTCGTTGTCTTAAATTATACCTACTCGTCATTTAGACAATTTTCATCATTTATAACTATAAGCGCCATTTTGACTGCTTTTATCATTTTAAAGAATTTATTAGAAAAAGGTAAACAATTACATAGCCCTGAAGAAGACTGAATAAACTCAGCTGAAACGTTGGCACATTCTCGCAAGACTATAGTAACTCGTGGACATATATAAAATAGATATTTGAAAGAAAAAATTTAAAATCGGAAATATCAAATCAAGAACATTCGAAATTTCGAAAAATATGAATACAAAAATTTCGAAATATTAAAAGAATTGGAAAAACTTTCAGAAACGTGGTCTCAAGTTATTGTGTTTCAAATCAAAACTCTTTTAAAGACCGACGAAACAAAATGAAACAAACGGCCATAAAATTAAATCTCCATTCTTTTTTCTTTGTATAGCTGTTTCTTTCTACCTTGAAACTTCGAACTTTGAATTCTCCTTCCCTCTCCCAACTGATTTGAAATTTTAATCTTGGGGAAAAGCAAATTGCGAATCAGTTCAAATTGAATTGAAATCAATTGATAAATATTTTAGAAATATATAAGTATGGGGAAGTGGGGGATGAAATCGAGCATGCCATCCCCTTTCCCCTTTTCATATTAAATCGATTCGTATTTCATAGCTAGCGCACGCTTTCGTGCCGAATGTTATATTCTTTTAATATACTTTTCTATTTATTAACATTGGTAAAAAGGGAATAATCGATAAATAAATAAAAAAGAAGGAAAATACATTTAACTTTATAGCAACTTACCTCATCGTCAAAGTTGTCGTGATCTGCCATCGTATCGCTTTCAACAAGTGTTGCAGGACTTAAACTGGCGTAATTATCTTTAAAACCGAATTGCACGTACTGTCATTACATAGTTCCAACGCGCTCATTATACCACATCGATTGATCATCCACATTACACACATTATTACATCCAGAAAGGGCTGTGCATATTTCCACCAATTTTTCTTGCTTCTAGAAACAATAAAAATAATTCAAATTAAAAAAAAAATCATTTAAAACGAAAATTACTTAAAAAAAATAAATTAAAGAAGATTTAAAATACGAAACTGGTAAGGTGTTACTTACCCTTCAATTTATCTTTCTTATTTAATGTGTGTAATCGTGGTGCAATTCAAATTGTAAATGCAGGATAACGACGCCGGCGTTTGGACGCGTCCTTCCGTTTCGACGGTGCTGCCAGGACTGGCTGCAAGCCCGGGCCATTACACGCAAGCGCCCTACCGCAATGTTTATTATTTCATGTCTTCTTACATTTGAAATACCTGCATACTTCACAATAACTACAACGAATGATTAAAGGATTTTTATTTCTTTATCTAAGCGCGTTCTACTTTATTTTTTTGTGTTTTTATTTTTATTCTTTCGATTTTAATATACGAAAATGCTGCTTGTTTTAACATATCCTTTTTTCTTTTTGTGTATATTCTTAATTAGTACGGTAATTAGTTTGGTTATTTCGATCAATATTTGCGCGCTTTCTTTTGATATGATAAAGCGGTTTATTAAAAAAAGTAAGGTGAAGGGGGAGAAATTAAAATGCGCGCGAATTTCTCTACTTAATAAAAGAATTTATTTTCTAAGATGGTTCTCGTAAAAAGTTTATCGTTAATAAAAATTTCTGCTGAGTTTTATTTTGTGATTTTTTTAAAGGAAATAAATCTTGCAAATGGTTATGCAAAGGTCGAATTCGTTTTTTTTTTTGTTTAGATAAAAGTTTATCGAAATAAATTGAGATGAACTTTTTTAGAAAGCTAATAAAGTGATAGAAACAAAATAAATAAAATCCTTGGACTTCTATAATGGTCATTGATAATACGTTTTTTTTTTTACTTTCATCCTCGTCATAAATAGTTTCTTGGAGTTCAAGGTATCAATTCACAAAAATTAAAACATTTAGACATTTTAGCATCCAACATTTTATTATTTTAATATTTCGATATTTAGCACTTTGACATATTTTCTATGAAAAAATCAGATACAGAAAATAAGTCGAAATCGCTACCTTCTGCTTTCTTTCAAATGTCAAATATCTATGTCAAATCTCAAAATGTTAAGATCTTTTTTCGACTTTTAACTTCTAATTATCTTTTTTTATTTGTATTTTCGTGTAACCGTAGATTACTGAAAGTATTGTGATCGTCAAAAAATCGAAATTAAGTTTCTTTTATGAATTTGGACATTTTATGACCACTCGAATCCAGAAAAACAAGTTTTATATAAATGTCCGTTCATATTTATCTATGTGCGTGCGTCCATCTGCAGCCCATATGGTCAAACTATTGACCCGATTTTGATGAAATTTGAACAATACAGGTAAACTTATAAATAGATGGCGTATATTTTTCTTTATAAAAATATTAAATTATAATCTAAAACATAAAATTTATATGGAACATTAAATAAATGTTGTGCACTTGTCTCCGTTTCTAAAAACACAAGAATCTGATAAACCACATTTGCTTTTTTAATGTTTTTATACATCGCAGTTATGCAACTAATTATACACAAGAGTCCGTAAAATCGTATTTTACGAACTCATTTTCTAATTTTACAGACTCTTTCAGAAAAAAGTATGTGCGTGGTCGTAAAAAATATAATACTCCACTTGACTTGTAAAGCAATACGTACTCGTAGAAATACATACTCGACGCTACGCGTCTCTCGTGCAATCATTTCTACTCGTGCGTGAAATTCTTTTTAGAAGTCACGTTAAGTAATATATAATAAATGTTTTGGTAAAATAAATAAATAAATTACATTGTCATACCAAAAAGAAGACAAAAAACCAATTTGACAATTAAAAAGGACACAAATTATGGATTAGGATTATTTATTGAAATTTAGATAAATGCTATAATATATTAATTATAATATTAATTACTTATTTAATTTATTATATTGTAAATATAGAAGATATAATGTTATCAATATATCCAAGTAGTTGTTTTATAAACCCAATTATGATTCCATCAATACTTTTAAATGCTGACAACATATATTCCGGTTGATTGCTTTCCATCGATTCATTCACGTGAAATAAGCTGCTACTTTCAAATTCATAAAACGTGTTGAAAATAATTTGTTTGTCACTCGAATATGCAGCCATTCCAATCAACTCATCGTTACAAACTAAAGGAGCACCAAGCATAAAATCCTTAGGGTACAATTTTTCCGCTAACAATATTTTATCCTTGTAACTTACTACAGTTGTGTTTATTATAACATCATGTTCTCCTATGTATAAATAAACACAATAATTTCCATCTGGTTGAAATTTTGAGGCTACAGGGATGAATTCACCCTCAATAGGTTGAATGGCTTGTAGGCTTATTATCCTATTAAATCCATCTGATTTAAGATCTAAATTTACAGGTTTCACTTCATATTTAGTTTCATTTCTATAGCAAATTAATTTAACGTACGGATTCAATTTTTGATAAAACTCCAGAATTACATTATCGATCGTAACTGCTTCATTTTCCTTTACAGCACAAGCAATTACTTTACGTTTTTGTATAAAATCCAAAAAAATTTCTATAGAAAGAATCGTATTGAAGTTTAATCCTCCAATCGTTTTAAGAACTTTTTTTAAATTTTCTGGATCCACTCCGAAATTTTTGATCAAACTAAAAAAGTCCTTTTCAATTTTTTCTTCCGCTTTCCAGAAAAATTCGGAATTATCAAGAAGGTTGTAAAATGGAAATGCGCTGCTTAAAACTTCTAGAATATTCCAGGAAAAATTTCCTTTTTCGATTACGAATTTTGCCAAATCCGTTGCACCTCCAAAAACTAGTTTCATGGTAAATTCCCTTTCCTCCAAATTTAAAAGGTTCAAGAAAACATCAAGTCCAAATTTTCTATTAATTCCAAGATAAATTTTAATCAAATCCACATTAAGTTCCTCAAAAATTCTATAATCAATCTCGTACAAATTTAATCCACTAATAAAATCATCATAACTGATGTTTAGATTTTTCACGATGAAAATTAAAACTTTTGGGGTGATGGTTCCATTCAAAAAATTCGGTACATCTTTTGTAAACAAAGTGATCTCACCAAAATTTTCTTCTATGAATGTATTTCTTTGATAAATAGAATCCACAATTAGATCCGTGAGATTGGCATCTTCAATTTCAATAGTTTGAAAGAGATAAGGAGAAGATTGTGCTTCCACAAATAATATTGAGACGAACAACAAAATGATTAAGTTTTTCTCCATTTTCTGATGAAATATATTATACTTGGTTTAATTTTAATATATAACTGAGGAAATTAATTGCAGTTTGATTGTTTGCAGAAGATAAGATCTAAATTTATTAAGCAAATATGGTGTCACTTTATAATGTTGATAAGTTGTATTGTTTTGATAATTAGGTATGGAATTTTATTTTTAGAAATTATGTTTTCGAATTTGCAAATTTTGGATCTAACCTGAATTTATCTTTGCTTCATCTCTTTCAAACGATTAGGGTTATGAAATGTATTTTTTTGCCGGAAATAAAACTTTTACAGTGTTAATAGGTAATTTATTGTGTTTTTAGGAGAATAAAATATTTTTCTTAAGAAATAATTACCTCCTACCAATAGCATAATATACTAATTTTAATTAAACTATTGCTATTTTAACCACATCATTAAGGAATATCGCGATGTTACGTATGCATGTCAGTATGCAATTAAAATTAATTTACAAAAACAAAATTAATCAATAATGTCATTTTGTCTTGTTAATTTTCATATCCTAACTCGATGATCGAATCAATAGAAATATGATTTTGATAAAACTCATACTTTTTTCTATAGAAAAACTCTTTATCAATACATTTCAACTTTTGGGAAATGAAATATCAACTTTTTTGGTATCTGTTATTCCAATTTCATATTCCACATGAATTGTTGCCTTTTACTTTATTTATAAATCGATTGTAGGTTCATTTCGTAGGTTTGAATTGAACGTATACATGCAACACGTTGGTTCATTGTGAAGTCAAATAGTCTGCCACACTTTATTTTATAGAAAATGCTGGAAGATGAATGTATTTCTGGGTATTGGTAATTCGCATATCTTTTCTGTTGATGCAGGTTTTCTTTTCTCCGGGTGACTGAATAAATTTAAAAATGAATACCTAGTTTAGTTTACATTCAAATAAGAATGAAAAATAAAATCTTATTTACATCATAAATCATGAACATGTTTAAACATTCCAGGTGGTTGTTGTTTCAAATTTTAATCAACTGCTTTTTGTTCAGATTCCGTGTATAATAAATTGAGATGATTTCAAGGTCTGTCAATTTTTTGAAAGCAGACATGATATTAGTTTCATTTTCTTTCTTTTATACTATTAATAATTTAAATGAGACAAATGACATAATTACCTCCTGATGTTTCGAATTAGTGTGTGGTGTGATTTCAAATATTTCTTTTTAGTGTTATTCTTCCTTATATGAATTCAATTCTTCTTTTTCTCGCTGTATTTCTTTAACTTCTTCTTGTATTTTTCTTTTTTCTCTTCATCTTCTTCTTAATATTTTTTTTGTCTTCTTTGCTACTTCGTTTTTCCTTCTTGGTATTCCAAAGGTTTAATGTTGATTATATCCATCTTTCTTCTATTTGCCTGACATGACCTGCAAACTTACATTTAAATTTTATTGTCACATTTCTTAAATGTTTTGCTTTATTTTATTATCTTCTTTATCAAAAAACAAGTTCATTGCAAAAGAGAAAGTTTCTTCTTTCATGTAGTAAAGTAATGCAATATAATTCTCTAAAAATAAACATCTCTTGAAAAAAAATCTTTAAGGTTTTTGTTTGTTTTTTACCAAAAGAAAGTATCAGAGCATGCAGTACTTACTTTGAAGCTTGTCTGACAAAAAAAAAATAAAAAGAAGATTTTAAAAAAGAAGAACTTGGAAGTTACAGTTATTTAGAATTATAACCAAAGAATAAGGAATTTCCAAAATTGAGAAGAGTGCGAAAAAAATTTGACTTGTTAAATTCTAGAAGTGAACAGTTACAGATTTTTGGAAAACCAAATCTCAATCAACTACTTAAAGCTAATTTTTCTTCTGAAAAAATCTTGCATACATAAAAAAAATAGAAAAATTAAAATTTAATCCTAAAGACTCAACAAAAATTACTCCGAAAAATATTTTAAAAAAATGAAAAATTTTCTGCAATACCTAAAAATTTTTTTTGACTAGCATCCTGCACATATCATTTCCATTCTTTATTTTGATGTTTATAGTTTCTTCAATCCATTCATATAAGATCCAATAATCGTTTTAAAATAAAAATATTTTTGCATATTTAAGTTATTTCGACCTAAAAATACAAAATTTAAGGCAATAAACATTTTAAAAAAAAGTTGAAATGCATTTACAATTAAAATTACCAGAATACACTTTTGCACAACATACAAATTTGTGATTAAAATAACAATGTCACGCTCCATTTAAAAATGACGTATATTCAAATTTACTGATATACACCTGCTTCTTATCACCTAAAAATTATGTCCTAACAAAGTTTCACACAGACACAGTTTAATTATTGTTCAAACCACAAGGCATCTCGTAAAATTTGGGTAAGTTTGAAAATAAAATTTTGCCCAAATAACTAACTATTTTGCTGAAATATTTATAATTTCAGAGATGAAATTAATATTGTTATCCTTTTTTATCGCTGGTGGAATGGCTGCAATGCTTTCTTCAACCGGTAGAATAGTTTTTGATTTGCAAAATGAAGGTAGATGTAAATTGATTGCTGGGATTATGGATGCGGAACAATATATAACGAGTGATATGCCTGGAATCTTTAGCCTACCAGAAACCAGAGATGTAACTTATGAGAACGCAATGGCAATTTTTGATAAGTCTAAAGTGGAAGTAATCCATTGGACTTTACTCGCTTTCCAATCCCTTCAAATTCCTGCACATAAAACATATAAAGATCTGGAATTCAACCGCCATATCAACTTCTCTTCAGTTCTAAAAAGCCTTCACATCAATCAAACCGAATTTGAAAGAGGTCTAGCCGTTAATAATTACACTATTCTACACGAATTGAATTACGGAGAAGCTTTATACTCTATGAGAATGTCAGGAAAGGAACTATACGATTTCCTCCAACCAATTTTTCTAAACCGCACTAGAAATTTAAATCTAATATCTTCTTTGAATATCCTCCCAAATCAAAACAGAGCACAATTTTTGGGTGCGGCTTTCGAAATTCTAAGGATCAATTGTGATGTTGGAATGTTCAAAGAAATTTCTGAAAGTTTAAAACGTGGATTGAATAATCAGGTGGTGATTGGTACTGGAATTTCGAAATATAATTTTATAACCACCGGGAGCATCCTACCAGATAGCAGTTTAGGGCAGTACTTAAAGCTTTCTTTAACTACTGATAGCGCCAATTATATGGGGGGCGATGTAATTCCCCATAAAAGTGGATATCTAAACGCTACCACTGCCCGTTTAGAAAATTACGTTAAAGTTGCCAAAAAGTACAAAGATGTAGTTAGAAATTGCACTTATATCAACGAATTCAAAAATTTCCAATTAATCAATGTAACACTTTCCGAAAATTTAGAGATTGATATGGCCAAAGAGGGTATTTCAAAATTCACACCTGGAGCTCCAATTATATGTGATAAGTATTTATATGGAGTGGCCGCTGTAACTAACAACACCCACATCAATTTTATCACTTTTGTAAATACAGATACAATTTTTGATGCTCCTCCTCCAAATTCGGCTTCTGGAATATCTTGGAGCTTACCAATATGTCTGGTCATGTTTTTTACATGTTTATTTATTTAATTAGGAATTTTTATTTTAAGAGAGTTACCAAATATTATTTAAGAATGTATATAGAATTTAAATAAATCTGTTAACAAAATTTATTTAATTTTTAGGAAAATAAAAATAAATAATGCAAAAATTAAATTGGTTTTCTTAATTTTCTATTTTTTAAAGTTGAAAAATAGTAAATATAGATAATTTGAAACAATATTTCTTCTTCGAATTATCAAGCTAAAGTCATCGAGATTTTTGAACTTCATTTATTTCTTCTATATCTTGTTCAAGTTGTTTCTTTTTTTATTTTTAGTTTTATTTATTTATTTTTTTTTTTTTTACAAAAGCAAATCAAAACTATAAATTTAATTATTGATTTGATAATTTTTAATACAGAAATAGTAAAAGAATCCAAAATATATTGTTGCTTCTTTGCCTTTTCTAAAATCGAAGGTATTTCTTCGTCAAAATGGAACCTTGACTAGATTATAGTTTAAGGTCATTCGAAACATTACACAGTTAACTATAACGTGATGGTGAATCACCTTTGAATATATTAAACTTTTGCACCAATGGTATTTCCAAATTAACATTGAATTTTTAATTTTGTATGAATTTATTATTATATGGAATTTTCTACAAAATTTAAAAGAAAAACAAATCAGGCAATCGGTTTATCAAAATTAAATAATTAAATTATAAATTTATGAAATGGAAGAAACATGAATATTGAATAAAATAGTATTATTAAAATTACCAGATTTTCTACAATACTCTCATGAATGAATGAAAATTTTAATTTCCAATTCGTTCAATAAATATTAATTAATTATGATTTTTTCTATGCCCTTATGGAAGTCTAACTAAAAGAACGCAACGTTGGCGTAAAACTAATTCTTTAAAATTGATCTGATCACCTTCTCACATTGGATTATTTTAATTAAGTAGAAATTGAAATAATTATTCCAAATAATTTAAGTTAAAGGTTTGTTTTAAATATTTTGATGAAATTTTTGGAATGTTAGTCATCTTGAAAGGTATGCACATGTAAAGTATTGATTTCTTTTAATAGCTTTGTTTAGTATCTGCACTGACATCTGTATGTAAAAAATTCAATCAATGTTTTAGTATAGAATACAACCAATTCTCCAAATTTGAAAAATTTCATTTTCCCGCTTGAATCAATCTTCAAAACGTTCAGGTACTAATGTAAATAAAGAAACAAATAAGACCAATTTAAGTACCATTTACATTTATTCCATATCTATAACTAGTACATATGTAGGAAACTATATTTATACATAAGATATCGAGGCGCATTCAGGTGGTATCTCGCATATGGTGTTTCGACTATACCCGCCAGAATGTGCGTCGGTATTTTCTTCGGCCGAATAAATAATTAAATAAGAAAATGGGAGTTTTATTTCATCATCTCTATTTTTAAATTTTTAGAATTCAATAAGTTCGATTGATTATTTTAAAAAGACCCCAATTTAATCAAAAGAACCAAATATTAACGCACAACATACGCACATTCTGCCGGATAAATTAAAAAAAAACATTATATGCGAAAAATTAGCAACGCCATCTACATTTACCTTTTTTTCGTGAATTATCTCTCACAAAAAGTTGGCACTATCCGAAGCTAACTTTACTATTAAATTTCGCAAAATATAAAACACAAAGATCTAGTTTGTATAAAATTTCCAAAAAGTTTCCATGGATATTTACATAGGAAAATGTCAAAAGACAATTTTACAATTCACTGTCAGCTCCTATATTTCGAAAGCAAAACACGTATATCATGAATGTTAATTTAATTAATTTACCAGCAATTATTTTCGTCCAACTTTTTAAAAAAATTGTTAATGTGGCTTTTAAATTCAGAGCATCACCTGTAAGTTTTTTTAAAATAGAACAAATGCTTATGATAATCCTTTTTTTTTTTGTAGGAAAAAATTGTGCAAAGAAATTATTTTACCGTAGGTAACACTTTAAGCACCGGGGCAATTTGTTTGTTTGTTGGGGGGCTGACGATCACATGTATTCTAAATTCTTTAAGTAATAATAATTTAGTAACTTTAGTCCCACGAAATTTAGTGCGTTCAAGAATAGGACGAGCCAGGTACTATATAAAATTTCGTTATGTTGTTATTCTTATTTATATTTGTTAATTTATATTATTATTATTTTATATTATTTTCAAGATCTCCTAATTTGTGTCCTGTTCCATGTAAATGCGTTGCATAATTTGAGTCCAATTTTCCTTTTATATATGATATTATGTATTCTTTGAATCGTGTTCTGATCGTACTTCCCGTTTAACCTATGTATATCTTGTTACAATCTGTACAATTTATCTTGTATATGCCAGAATTTCATGTATGCGTCCTGATTTTCAATATCGTTTTTTATATTTTTAGCTATACTGTTATTCGTTTTTAATCCAATTTTTATGTCGTGTTTTTCACTTTTGTGTTGTTGATGCGGTTTTTAATTATAATTTTATGTTTAACCTGTCTGTGGATTTTTTCCACAAAATATGGCAGTTTTACTAAATGTTTACACTATCAAATAAACATAATACAAGTGATTCTGATGATTTTAGGACATCTGTGCTGGCAGAGCAGATAGTATCGGCTGAATCTGAAATTTCAGGCATCGCGGAAGTTTCGGAAGCATCAGCAGAATCGACGGTATCGCCTGATCCAGTCGCTCCATCTGCCCGAGTACCTCCACCCGCTCCGGCCGCTCCGGCCGCTACAACCGCTTCGGCCGCTAAAGCCGTTTCGACCGCTCCAGTCATTCGTGCATTGAGGAAAAAACAACTGAAGAGAATGCGCCGAGGAGCACGTATTCCTAAGAATATTAAAGAACCGCGCATTACAAGAAGCGGAAAGATTTACAATTTCATGGAGGAAGACTAAAACTTTTTGTATTGTTTTTTTTTAAATTAATGTGTCATAAAATAAATATTTTCGAATATTATTAATTTTAAAAAGTCTATTAGAGGTCTCCGTTCGCGTTTCCGAACACCCGTTAATAAAAGGATAACATATATTTTCAACTGTATTATTAATTTTGCAGATTATTGGTCCTTGTCGCTTTCAAAGTACTACCTTACTATATTCACATACTTCATGGCTTCTTTCGAAATGGCCTCTAAGGTCTGCGACAAATTTTTGCTAAGATGTCATCAAAATTGCGTCCTTCCTGCGTTAATTTTAACCTCTCTTAATATTATTTTCTCAAATTTTTTTTAAGACGAATATTATGCAATTTATCAAGCAATTTTCTATATTATTTGGTAACTTCATTACATGTTTCAGTTATTTCTGAAAGGATTAAAACAATTGCGCGAAGTGATGCTCGCAAGCATTCCATTCATGGTGACGTGGTGGCCAGCCGTATGCTCCCGAAACGCAAAAAAGTTTTGTGGCGGGCGTGGGCATCGAGATTGTTAAGTGGTACGCACTCTAAATTAATCTTGAAAGAGAGGATATTAAAAGTTTCAATGCAGTAAATAGATAGCCCTTATTGTTGCATTCTATTTCAGCTTTTTTTCCAATAATTTATTTAAAATTCCCTCGAGAGTTGTTTGCGTTAAGGAGTTACCCAATGCGGTTTTATATTCCTCGTAACTCTCCCGAGAGCCCGTCATTTAATTTGATCGTATTATGGTTCTGTTAAAGAGAATTAAATAACTAAATTCTAAAAATATACTTAAACATTGAATACTTTGCCTTTAATCTTCCCGTTTCTTTGTTAAAAGTACTAAGCTCGCGATTTTAATTTCAATTCTTTTATGTTTGATTAAAATCGCGTGTTTACTTTGACTAATGTATACATTCCATAACTTGTAGCCCTGATGAAGCTTTCGTCCAAAGAAAGCGAAACGTTGGCTTAATATATTGTTTTTTATGTCCTATCGGCTGCCTAATTATTTTTTACCTAATAAAATATAAAAATTTATTTAATACAATATAAAGAAGTTTAAAAATTAAACAATTATTAAACAATAAATTGAAACTAAACAAAAAATTAAAACAAGGAATTGAATTTTGCTTCAATTTGTTCTTGTCAACCCTATTGAACTTGTATTGATTTTCAGAAAAATGAACCTAAAAATTACAATAACAACTGTAAACCCGTAATTAATAATCGCCTTTAAAAATCCTACCTCGCATATTTTTAAGTAATCTTTAACATTTTTGGGTTTGACGAGTTCCAACTACATTTGTCTCCTTTTTAAATTCTTTTCCCCTGTTGAAGATCTATACAGTTTGTAACCTTTTAAAGAACTATTTAGGCAAGATGGTACTTTGCATCCAAACATTCTAAAATTACTTTGTTTTAACTTAAATACGCAGTTTATAGAATTAAAATTATCCCAATATGCATACATAAATGGCAGCCATTTTGGGGAAAATTTCAAGTATTAGCGACGAAGCAATTACGCTACTTTATAAATTGACTTTATATGCAGAATATTAACAACGCCATCTACATATATTTATTCTTTCGGATAGTTTCTGACATGTACAGAAATCTGTATTTAAAATTTCTAGCAAGTACAGGAAACTGTATATAAAAAGCAAAAGAACTGAAATATATTTTATTCAAGGAAGATGTAAAGTGAATTCAAAGCCGTTGTATATATTAAGTAATAATAAATTTAAAGATTTGAGTATACCAGTGGCATGAACTTCTTGATTGTATGTTTGGTTGCATATCTTGTTTGATAACTTAAATTCTTTTATCTGTTATAGTTTTAAAGTTTTTCTTAGATGTTGTCTTAGGAAAATAACAAAAAAAAAAAGATTTACTCATAATTTTGATATTCAAAAAAGCAATTTATCGATTATGACTCTACTTCCAGTATTATTTTAAGATTTCCATATTTTTATTGCTTGTTTTATATTGCTTTTGTATTATTTGTGATTATGCTTGTGCTTGTAAATACAAGTTCGAATTGTTCGCACAGCTCAACTGTAATTTGGAAAGTTTAAATGGTTAACCTTGATTAATTGATTACAATAAATAGCCACACGAACCCTGTCAAAAGCACGAACACAATTGCACTTATAATTTTTATTATTTTGCTTTCATTGAAATTCGTTTGAACTTGATTTTTGTATGGTTTAGACAAGAAAGGATTTTTTAGCATTTTCAGACTTTTTTGCTTCTAATTAATTTGATTTTTACAGAATTACAAAAATATTGTGACAGGTTTTTTGTTTCTATCTTTTTCTATATATCTTTATCCTGATGGCGCTTTGATAAAATAAAGCGAAACGTTGGATTTGACATTTAAATATTTTGGGGAAAATATGATTTTGTAAGTGAAAAGCGATTTTTCTAACCTAAACTAAAGAAAATAAACTCCTTTCTTGTTTGAATGGAAAAAATAACGAAAATTAAATTAAAAGTTTTCGTGTAAAATGTGCTGTATATATTAAGTTGTGGAGGGATTTCAAAAAAATGCATTCACCCGTTACGACTTTGTAGCAGCTCCAATCGCAATAAATTAAAAGAAAAATAATTATCCATGCAGGTTCTATTTATAGAAACGCACTAATTAATTAAAAGGAATTAATAAAACCCGTATATTTAAATGTTAATCCGGTGATTTGAACGTGCGGTGAAGCAGCAAGCGCGTATATACAAGCCCAAGCTGTTTTTAACGGTTGTAACCGACACCCTTACCATCAAGGGTGGTTTTTTTTAAACAAAACCATCGGTCAAGTGAAGGAAGGAGGTGGGGCTGCAATACAACAGCAACATTCCACAGCCTCAAGGTTCACTTACCATCTGCGAAGAGAACCGAACGAAAAGAGAAGGAGTGATAGAGGCGATGCTCTTTAGGCCGCTGACTCCATTATACGGCCCGTTCGTCTCGCTGTTTAGACCAGTTTCCTACCCTAATATGAACTATACAATCCCTAATCAAAGTGATTGATTTCCGTGTGTTGTAATTTTTGTGAGTGAGTGCGTTATATGCCCCGCCAGGATTTAGATGTAAAATAAAAGGAAAGGAACCGCGAAAAAATGGTAAGGATGACTCTTTCAAATTGCAATTAGCGGATTCTTCAGATGGATCGGTTCCATCCGGTGCTTGTTACTTATAATTACAACTAAATACAAATTGAAACGTACGTGCGCGCCTTAACCGATCTAGAAGATGTTTTTTACGTTATTTTTTCCAGAACTGGTTCTTCATCAGGCATTTTCACCATTCAAATAATTTCTTTTTTGAACTTCTCTCTAGAGTTTGCTCTTTCAACCTATATAAACCCAAATTTTACCGTTACGTTCTTCATATAAATATTTTTGGATGCACATAACACATCAATGAATGATTTACGATCGGTTTCTGCATACCACCGCTACGATTTTAAAAATATAAAATTTTAAGATAAATCGAATATCTGAAGATGAAACAAATAAAAATTAAAACGCAACGTAAAGCGTGTACGAAGATTCCAACCGTCATCCCCCTTCCTAACTTTTCATCCAAAAATTCTTTATTTAATTCGATTTAATCTAAAACACCTAACAATGCAACTTAGGCTGAAAGTAAATTGTAAGCAGGTAATGAATAATGCTTGCAGGAAATTGAAAGATGTGGCAAGAAATCGAAATGTATATAGAGACCCGTATCCAATTAACTTTAATCTTAATTCATTAAATTTTGAATTTCTTTGTCAAAAAGCCTAGAAATTTTGATGTTTTGCTCAAATCTATACCCAACAAAATTTTATAAATTAAGGGAGTATGTGAAACATAATGACAAATGTTGGCATGCCAAAATATAACATTTGAAATTAGCAAAAATAGAGATAATAAAAAAACATTTTAAAACAATAAATTTTTCAGAATTTTGATAGAAATACAAACTTCTTCAGGGATCTATGAAAGAACTATTTGGAAAAATACATTTTAATAAGCTGTAAATTTATTCCAATAAATAATTGACGCTGCAAAATAGAGACAAGAATTCTTGAATTTGCGCCTACGACGGCAGTTTCACCGTTATTATAGACCTGTCATCCAGGAATAACGATCTCCATATTTTGCAACTTTTTTGTCATCTCTGAAACAAGTAGATGTGGCTTTAACAAGGCTAAATTAGTGGAGAATCCTTCTTTGATAATTAAGGTTCCAGTATATTGAACCTCAAATTTCATGTTATGTAAAGTTATCTAAAAGATGCGAAGTGAACTATCGCCATCTATATTAGTATTAAAGAAATCCGCAGTCATAGAATACAAACTTATTTTTGAATCGTCTAATTATTTAATTATTAAAGCGAGTATAGAGCAGTATGTACTAACTAATAACCTTTGTTTTTGTACAGGAACATGACTATGCTAAATTTGAACATTAACGTGGTAGATGATATTTCTTCAAATATAGTATAGATGGCGGTAGTTCACCTTACATTTCCTCTAATCTAGGTATAATTAACTTTATAGTATAAGAAATTTAGTTCCAATTTTTTTTAAATTGTATATTTGCCTAGGTATTTCGAAAAATGTCTCATAAAATTTTTGACCAAATACCTAAACATTTTAGATGAAAAATAAATGAAGTCGAAAAGTTCTGATATTTTGAATGCATTAATATAATATTACAAAGAACTAACCTAGTACAACAATGTATTTTTTATTTGTTCTCACATTAATGCAAATCTTGTTTGCCTAATTAGTATCGGATACATAACATTGTAAACGTGGGAATGAATTCCAATGCGTACAGAGACTTAATTTATTTGGATTATGATGGGTTTTTCGCAGGTAACTATTTCAAAATACAATGGGGGAGGTTTTGCGATACTTCCCACGACCCCCTATTGACAATAGACTTTGACATACAATGATCCAACTTATTTTTAACACACAATTGTATCACTTTGAAAAATGGATATAATGTGAATAGGCACGTTTTTAGATAGATATAAAGAATGAGGAAGTGTGTGACTTCAATACAAACAATCTAAAATAAATTAGCAAAATGAAATACATTTAAATCTTCGACCTATTATTTTAATATGAATATTAAAAAAATGTAGAAAAATATTTTTGTTCGTTTATTTTTTATTTTTTTATATAAATATAAATAAGAATGTGAGGAGTATTTGACACTTGACCTTTCATATTTAGCCGTAAATTATTTAAAATTATTGCAGAAATTCCCACACACACACGCATCCATCGGCAATAATTCTTTCCGTCAATTATATAGAAAGCGGACAAACAATTTCGTCTTCTTTGTGGAAAAACGGACGGTTTGATGCACACCTGTCCGTCAAAACTGGTTTCACGCTTAGTAATTTCATTTGGCACACACAAGTTAATCATTGTGCGTGTACATATCTTTTAACAACAAAATTGTCCCTACTGTCATTAAAAACGACATTTTGAATACCTTGTAAGGTAACAAATGAACTAGCTGCAAATACTCTTTTATGTGTATTTACTTCAGTGAAGACAACATTGCAATATATTTTACAATTCATTCTTTTTAAAACTTCCATAATTGATTACTTGAATTTGGTCATATTTCATTTCTATAATTTAAAAAAAAAATAATTAAAACTTGGCATAATTAAAAAACAAAAAAAAAATGTAAAAATAATTGAGATCTTTGCGTATCAAAAAGCTCCACTATTCTAAGCTATGAAATTTTTAAAAGTTGTCTTCTTCCTCTAAGTCTTCTACCTGTTTTTGCTAACACCAGTAATGGAGTTAACCATTTTCAGATGTCTTCTTGGTTCCTCATAATGCTTTTACGACATTTCTCGTCTCTAAATCAGTTATTAGGCCTATAGAAGGTTTAAGACTATTCTCTTCTTCGTTTCGATGCTCAGCATACTTGCCTCTCAAAGCTGCAGCATCATTCTTCATAAGTCTTTTAATTCCACTCATTTTCTTCTACGAAAAAAGCAGGATATGGACCAATGAGTAGTAGATTGAACGATCACCAAAACGAACTGTCAGTTGGCCGAAGAGAACTGAGGTCCCGAGGCTCAGGCTAAAAACTGGTTCTTTAGCCGGATGAAACTGCGTAATTACTTCAGTTAATCATTTAGAAATGCCATTACACATGAAAAACTGATGTAAGATGTCAAATGAATAACGAAGTGTTGTATCTCATTAATTCATGCGATTCATAACACCCTTGTACTAAAATGCGAGATTTAGAGAGAATAAAATGTACCTATTATAAAATTAGAAAGTGCGATTAAAATAAAATCGCTCATTAAACAATATTTAATAGCAATAAATTATTTATTATTTAAGAATGTTACAATTACTTTTAAGCAGAACCAGAAGGAATGCAAGATTAAATAATTTATTTATAAAAATCAAAACGGTTAGTATATAACTAGTGGCCATTTATGCATTAAATAAAAAAATCTTATTACATCTGTTTGTTCATTTAAATACTGTTATTGCAATAATAACACTTTTTAATCGTTTAAAGATTTAAAAAATGCAATGGAAATGAACTTACGGAAAGAATTATCGCGACATATGTCAGAAATAACTGCTAAGTTGGCATTATCATGAGATATCATGTTGACCACCTGTTGAGTCAAGAAATTTCAATAGTTAAATGTAAATGATCCTCTCATGTAACTTTAATAACTTTAACAGGATAATAAAGTAAAATATCTTCAACAATTAATTACTAAAAGACAACTAAAATATTCGTGAAATTATAAATCATTTTAAAATCCAAATCATGGCAAAAAAAAACTATAGGATGAACAAAATAAAATCCGTTACTTGTCATAACTGTAACATGAAAGTTACTAATTTGCATCATTTTTAACAGTTTATAAAACAAGTAGAATGTACTACCGAAATAACAATTGAAATTCTACTAGTGAAACATTAAATAGTGCAATAACACAATCACGGTTACCAACTTTTGAATATTTTCACAATTTAAAACCAATATTTTGTCACATGTATATTTATGTTCGTATTATTGATTATGTTTGTATTACTTATGGTATATTTAGGAATTACTAGTAGTCGTGAACTTGGATAATAAATTAATAAAAATTAAGTAGTTATAAAGATCATTTTTTATTATTTTTTTAGTTGACACACATTTAAGGCAAAGAATATTAGCAGTTTTCAGTCTAAACTAGCAAATAGGTTATTAATGAAAAGCCAGTGATTCTTGAATGAAGGCCAAAACATCTTTTTTTAGTTTAATTCATTTTCATTTTTTATATGCTTGATTTTTTGATGACACATCATTTTCTTTTCAGACAAAATGTCTCCCATGCGTTCTAATCACTTGAGAATTCATTTGCGAATCTACAAATAGGTAAGGAATTTTTTTAAATTTTGTTATAAAATTTCTGCTTTAGATATAAAAATAAAGAATATTTCAGAGAACTTCATGCCTAGAATGCATTGTTTAAATTGCAAAAATTTTTATTTTTTTCCAATTTTTCAGTTTTTTTTATTATACTTCTTTCTAAATCTTTTTAACAAAGATCTTTACTTTTCAGCCTTGCTTCTTTTTAGATTTTAATTTTGCAAAATTCTCCATATGCTTAAATTATACATTTTTTTAAAATATTTTCGTTTTATTAATTACATTTTTAAAATTTGTTAACTTCTTGCTCAGTTTTGTTTTATTTATATTATCACCCAGTGACCTCTTTTTACATTTAGAAAGGCCGAGACTCCACCCGCACAACTTAAAATAATTTTAAAAAAAAACTTTTCCTTTTACTTCATTCATTTTTTTAGTCCACCAGAAATTAATTTATTGATCGCCTCCTTTTGATAAAGCGACTCTCGTTTACTGTTTCTCGCTTTTAAATGTAATTGGATGCGGCCATTACCATGATGAAATAGAACTTCATCTTACGAAAGGTATTGAATTGCATGGACCCGTGTAATTCAATCAACTACGACTTGTAATTTAAATTAGATGGGAACTATACAATTACCAGTTACTTTTCAAGAATTTAAAAAAAGAACAACAATAGATAAATAAATAGAAAAATTTTTATTATTATTTTGTAATGGGACTGAAAGTATTTTGCTTAGTCCAAAAGAAATTAATAATTTAAATATGTAAACGTAAAAATTTAATTTATTGTACTTTTAATTCATTTAAAATGTAAATAATATATATACGTTGTTTATATGAAAGAAAAATAATTGAAATATAAAATTTAGAAGAAAAAAATATATAAAAAGATACTGCCTCCTGTGAGGTTTGAACTCACGACCCCTGGTTTACGAGACCAGTGCTCTACCACTGAGCTAAAGAGGCTACGCGAGAATGCCGGGTTTAGAACTCTTTATAAATCACATGTAGAAAAATTTATTTATTTTATTTTCCTTTTTATTCAAAGAAAATTGTTTTCGTCGTTTAAATTTCAAATTTGAAATTGAATAATTTAAAATTGAAACAAATTAGTATCTCAATTAAAATAATAATAATAATAATAACTCAGTCACTTCCGACGATTTTTGTAGTATTAACTATTCTCAATTATTTTGACGAATTTCGTCATTAATGAGGACTTCTTTTATTTTGACCATTTGTAATTATCGGTTTGATACCAATTGGAAAATTTTATAAAGTCAAATTGGTACAAAGCAAAAACTACCCTCAGCAATACTATTGAACAGTCTTTATAAGCGAAACTACATATTTTTCTGCTCCTTTTTTTAAACTTATATTAATTTTAATTTTTGAAATAAATTATCCATCGCCAATATCCTTCGTGATAATTTCTTTGTTGTTTGCCAAAATTTCAAGAACCTCCTACAAAAATCATCATAAAATAGAACAAATAAAATTTTTCGCATAAATCGATCAGAGAAATGACTAATGGAAATTTTGTTGTTTGAATTTTGTGATCCAACACTTAACGAGCTTAATTATAATGTTTGGAATAGATTTAGGTTACTTTTGCTATGAAGTGATATATTTCCAAGATTTCATTCAATTCTGGAAATAATTCTTTATTTATTCTTAAAATTTTAAGTCTGCGCCCCAAAATATTTTCGCTTGAATAAATAAATCTTGAGCGGATCTTTTGTGCGCCCCCACTAGTTATTATATTGTGGATGCACGCAAGATAAAAGAGATAAGTTCCCTTTTGCGTGAAAATATTTAACAACCCTAAAAGGGGCCGACCCCTATTTTTTTTGTTAACGCATCTACCTGCCGAGTGATATTTACCTGCATTCCACACTTGATTTCAGGTGGTGTTAAGATGTCTTCGCCATCACCAGATCTCCAGAAGCAACTGGAGCACACTTACCAATCTGGTGATTCCACGGAGTTAATTCAACACGGACATACCTGCGGGTGTAACGAGAAGACAAATTTAGAGACCCAAAAGACTGAGACTTGCCATAATCATTGCCTATCGCCAAATCTCCACCATAATGTGATTAATTTGAGCCATGCACCTCCGACAACCACCAGCCACATTCATCCGATTAATCAGGTGCACGTGCATGTGCATGCATCCCCCAAAACGGGGCACGCACCGAAAGTGATGCCGGCGTGCAATTGCCACATGCAGGAATCGAATGATAACCAACAGGAGATTCATGAAACTGGCGGAAATAGGAAGATTGATGATGATCGAATCGAAGTATCGCCTTTACCACCTGCTCTACCACCAAGACCACCCCCAAGACCTCGACTTGAAGGCAGCTTAAACTCACGTTGCCGGCCTAGAGAAAGTAAGTGGTTTAATTTGTTATCTCGGGCGCGCGTAAGGGTGGATGCATAGTGGGGGAAATTATTGACTATTCGAGAGAAAGACGTCGGCGTCGTTATGGGGACGCGGCGCATTTCACGCGCGCCCTTTCCTCAGTGCAACAGTTTAAATTAAAAAGAATGTACAATTAAAAGAAATAAAAATGCATGGATACCCTGTGATGCAAGTAGTGCAGTACCATGTACCCCATATGCCCATACAACCCCTCCCTCCATATACAATCAACCCTGGTAGGGGAATACAATTCACAACACACCTCCCTCATTCGATTTAAATATTTCTTTTTTAGGTAACACAAACGGAGGGAGGATTCGGAAATATGTCTTTTGGTGCTGCGCTTGTGGAGGTCTAGCGACAATTTTGGGAGCCTTATTTCTAGCCGTTTATTTCCTCCTTCGATCTTACACTTCAACATTAGGTTATTTCGAAACCATTCCTACATTCGTTCCAGCAACCATGTTAATTTTAACCGGGCTATGCGTGATGAGCCTGGCAAGGAGAAAAAATCGCTACAGCTACCTCGTAAGTAACTTTATTTAGCCCTGCATACCACCACCTTTATGCTTCCGCTTTAATTTAATAACAAACACCTCCATTAAGGTGGTTGCTTTTCAGTTGAAGGTCTGCGGATTATGTTGCTTGGTATGTGCACTTACATGTGTTTTGGTGACAATTACAACGACTGTCATCCATATGAATCGTCTGCAAACTTTAAGAGAATGTGTGTATACACAGAAAACACGCACTTGTACCTGTTATTCGGTTTTATTGGAAGCACATGCACAAACGGATGAAGGAATGCGATTTGTTTTCGATTCAACACCGGATTGTGAGGTGATACATGGGGCACTATACACCTGCTTGCGAGCAATGTTCGGTTTATCAGTCAGCGGGATTTTGGTTTGCATTTTTTCTTGTATGCTCGTTTATCAGTTACTAAGGTAATAAATCCTCAATCTATTTTAGACATGTTAAACTAATTCAATTTGTTTTAGTCACGAGAGAAAGAAGATGTACTGGGAACAGTTGGAATTACGATGTCGATCATTTTATCAACAACATGCAGCACCTCCTGTTAGTACTCCAAGTTCATTAAGAGGGCCCCCTTTACCACCGGCGACTTATTGCAGCTGTTGTGAGGAGTGCCGTTATCCTTCAATAGCACCAACACCACAAATATATCCATGGGACAATCATACCGCAGAAAGGTAGATTTCTTGCTTACATAGTAACAGTGATACTTTTGATAATACCAACTGTAACTTTCTTACCACTCTTTACTAATTTATTTGTAACATCGCTACATTTTTAATGTACTACACTACTAGAAAGTTTATTATTAGACACAGAGTTTGAAAATTACTAAATAATAATCTTATTATCAATTGAAAAACAAAAGCATTTTGTATGTTATAAAACTATTATGATAATAATGCAAGAACCCAAAAATCATGTTTGCAAATGGCATCCATTAACAAAAACAAATTGAACAATTAATAACATATTAACCAAACATAAAGTATTTCTTTTTTTGCAATATTGATTTTTTTAAATTTTTCACAGATTTTGGACTCCGGGACGTGTTGGAAATTTTTATTCGCCAAATCCTGGTGAAGACTTGCCACCTGCAGAAGCTCGTGATAGGGCTACAACTGGCTGGAACTGGAGGCGTTTACCATGGTCTAGAAATACACAGAATAATATGCAAGACATTCCAAGGTACCTTTTCCAAAACAACTTACACATAATATATGAAATAAGATCATCAAGTTGGCAACACTCTCCATTTAATTCCATTCCTCTGCCTTTTCTCCTCAAGTACAAGTTAGTGAGTTTAGGCTTCATGCCTGTATAATTCCTACATCTGGGGTGTGAAGCTAACGAAAGGAAAGCAGTAATTATTATTACTATTAGTCGTTTACAAATTAATATATAGAGCGCCATTTTTAGGAATTATTAGAAAACATCTAAAAAACTAATGCAAGGATTATAGAATTAAAATTTTGTTATATATTTTCAGGGATAACTCATTGACCTACCAAGGCATAGCAAGTAGTGCAGACAGTCAGTATGGCTTCAGCAATCGTTCCGGAACAGAATCAAACATGCCAGTCTCATCCACAGGATCTTATAGCGTTCTAGACAATCGTCCAGTTGGAGGTGTGTATGTTTGGGGACCACCCCCTCCATATTCCAACCCAAATTCACCAGCTAGAAGACCAATACATTCCCCAGCACGTTATCACCACATTCATCATCATGTTCATCCCCATGATACACACTGCCAGATGAATGAAGAAGGCCAATTTCGCAATCCTCAGGAATATCAAAGAAGACAAAGACATCCAAAAGACAATTATGAGAATACCGGGGAAGCAGAAGGACAACAATCAATTGAGAATAGTGAAAACACTGACACATCAAGTTGTGCAGATCGGGTTTCACATACCCTCCCTGTAAGAAAAATGAAGAAGAGGGTAGATATGTCTTCCGTTAAATCTGTAGCACCTGTTCCAGCCTGTCGTACAAATGTAAAAAATGTTTTTAATCAGAATCATTCCCTTTCGGAAGATGATCAAAAATTAGAAGAGGAACATAAGTATCATGAGCCCAATTTACCCGAATTGAAAGGTTCGGATGAAAATTCCTGTAGATTCCTTCCAAGGTTACAAGGGGTGGAAAATGCCGCATTTCAAAAACAAGAAAATTCACCTCAAAAATTAGAACCTAGTGAATCTGAAGTGTATTTTGCCGATGTAAGCAGTTGCTGCAATATTTCTGTTCGAAACGATGGGCAAGATTCATCTTTATACGATGAAGCTTTAGAATCGCAAAATTCAAGATTAATGTCATTACATAAACAACCTGAACAAGAAGGCAAATTTCAAGAGGGTGGAATTGTGCAGGATGAGGATTATTTAGCTCACAAACTTGGGAAGAGGCAGATGTCCACAAGAAGCCGCTTACCCTTCCCCCTCCCTAACATAGAAGATTTAAATGAACCATGTGGATTACCAAAAGATTTATCCCAAAATAGTCTTTGCAGTAGCATTCAGACACCTCTAACTGAAACAACTGATGATTGCACAACCCCAAATGCAGAATGTTGTCTTCCGTATCATTCAGATAAAAATATTGATTCCCCCCAACATCGCACCTTCTCATCTTCTAGCCTTAATGAATTTCTAGCTCCGGATGCACAATATGAAGTAATACAAGAAAATTCGGCAAGCTACCGCCACCCTTATGAACCAAACATGTGTAATCTTACAAACACAATATCGGGCCTAAATAATTATTCGCAAAATTATATGCAGAATTTTGGGGGGTTTAGTCATCCATCCAGTCCAAAAAATCCTCCTCCGAAAACTTTAAATTTAAATCAAACCCCAACAAGACGAAATGTGGGATCAAATATTTCAAGCCTGATACAAAATTTAGGAAATAATTCGGCAGGGTTGTTGTACAGTGAAGGGAATAGTGGTGGAGAAGAAGAAGAGATTCAAGGACAGAGTAGTCATAGTGATGGGACAATCGATTCGGGGTGGCAAAGTGGTTCGGAGAAAACTGAAAAAATGGATGCACAAATGAATAAGCCTGTTAACGTGTAAATTATTGTACAAAGATAGATTCTATACCACTTATTGAATAGTGTTATTGATAAGAATATTGTAAATTGATAATTTTTGTATATTGTCTTTAGAGATATATTTAATATAAAAAATAAATTAACATTCTTACATTAATCATTTTTATTACATCCCATTCAAATAAGAAAATTGAATTAGTAGACTGCTTTCCTTTCACCAACCAAGTCGTCTCCGAGCTGTAAAAACTATAGCTTAATTCCGAATAATTGTGACTATGATAAACTAGAATTGTATTTACTTAGCCAAATTTTGTAAACCTCTCCCGTAGGTCAGTGGTTCTTGCATGTTCTAAAAGTAAATATTCTATAATGGACAGATATCCATAAAGGAACTTTACTGAAAAAAATGGAACTCCACGAAACGACATAAATCTTGCAAAATTATGTAAGAAAAGCCACGTAACAACGGACGGGCGTTTTCATCGGAGTACGGGCAAGTTATAAAGAAAAAAATGTATAAAAAAGGTCGAAAACAACTAAAAATCAATAACAGATTATACATTTTCAAAATTCCCGGTCTACAACGAATAAAGAGTCAAAAATACGTCAAAATCTAACTTCAGTTTAAAAATGAAGAATTAAAAGATGATCATGATGAATTAAAAAACTAACAAAATCAAAAATTGGTAGCAATTAATAGGAGACATGAATGATTTCAGGAAAGTACGTTAGAGCAAAATTACTTTGACCAAAAAAGAACCAACTTATGTACAAAACTATATTAATATCTTTAATAGCATGGCAAGGTACAAAAAGAACATTTAAAATTAAATAAAACAAAGCTAAAATGAATACAAAATAATACTTTTAAACAGTTTTCGTTTTCAGTTTTTTCCAATTTTGAATTGAATATCCCACCCATAAAAATCCAAGAGACATGATTTGTGTAAAAAGCATCATCATAAATCTTTGTGGCCAAGTCAAATCATAGTACAAGCCATAAATCCATCTACCAAATTGATAATACGCCAATAAAAATCTAAAAAAAAAGGTTCAATATAAATAATTTTGCCTGTCGAAATCTTTTTGCTTTAATTAATGCAATTAGAATTTTTAGAATATTAGAAAATTTTAGAAATTATTTTTCAACAAAGCAAATGAATCAGAAAGTTGTAAAGTTAGAAGATATAATATTAAGGTTTTAATATATGCAATAAATATTTTGGCAGCAAGACTCTAATTCGGCCCATCACTTTAAATAAATATATGCTTTTGCAGAACAGTAAAGAAAAGTTTATAATTTTGTTTAAATCTTAAGAAGATAAATGATTACTTACTGTACAAAATAAATAATTCCAAAAACGGTCAAAATAAAAACAGCAGTTTTGAAAGCAGGTTTGGGAAGATCTCTTTTCTTCAAATATGTTTCTAATAACACCACAATCAAAATACTAGTATGTAAAGAATGATTCAACCAAAATGGCACAACTTCTTCAACAGCTTCAGGCAGAACCCATTCTCGATTTATCCAAAATAAAGACCAAAACATACAAGCAACAAACATTGTTGTAGGGAAGAGAATCACTGTATACAAATATCCCGTGTACGTTTTTAGGTTGGACATTAATTTTTGATTCTTTTTCTCTTCAGGTAGCATCTTTTCCAAATCAAGAAGAATAGAAAGGAGTAGATAAATCGTTTGTATAGCCTTGAAATAGAAAAATTAAATTAATTAAGGGAATAAATGCGGATTGACTTGAAGTTTACCAAATTCCAAGAAGTTAAATATCGAGGCCCAAATTTTTCCATCTCAATAACTCTCAAATCGGTGGTTTTAGTGTAATCGATGTTGAACAATAAAAATTTTAAGGTGTAGGCATGATGTGCAAAAGCAATTATATGAAAAGTGAGTGTTTTCAAACCCATTCTTTTAGATTCTTCTTCTGTGAAATTTCGATTGTTTATGGTGCAGTTTGTGTTATTACAGTACCCTAAATATTTTGATAAATCTTATCAACCATAAACAGGATCTTTCATTAATAATGGAACTAACGTCAAGAATTATTTATTATTATTTTTATTATTTCTTAAGATGTGATAACTGTGTTATCTCAAGGAAACTGTCTGGAGTTTTAGCCATCTTTGACCTTAACCCTATGAAATTAAGGTTTCTATTTAATATTTTTATATTTTATTTCAATACTATTGCGCGTGTGCAAAAAAAGTGACTCAATTTTGACATTTAAATTTTTTTTTTGCATAATCATTATGAATATAGTACGCGATGCTTATTAGGATCACGGATATTCTTATCATACGGATATTATTATCAATTTGCGATTTTTAATTTGGATTATTTTATCAAATATTTTCCAAGATGATTTACATTTTTTATTTAAAAGATTTTTTGTTATTAGCAAATTATATATCAACACCAGCAATATTAGCAATTTAGTTTTTTTTTTCGGATAAAAGAAGATTTTCTCTTATGTGGAAATATAACGATTTTCCAAGTGCTTTTTTCATTTTTTAAAAGATTTGTGTTTAACTTTTAAGGTAATTTAAAAAAAAAATCATTTTCAATGCATTGTTTTTCTATTTTTATGAAAATTACTTCCTTTTAAGAAAATTTTTATATGATTTAGGGTACATTTTTTTAAATAAAAAATTTCTAAATAATTTTCCTACAAAATAATTCATTAAATTTTCTATCAAAAATTTTATTTCATTTTTCGACATTTTTTTAAATTCTTCATTTAATTTTCTTACAAGCCTTTTATACTATTCCTGTAATTTTCCAAGAAAATTTTTTGCATTTTTTAAGGAAATTACATTAAAAAATTATAACAATTTTTTTCAGTTTCCCTTAATTTTCAGAGAGAATTATAAATATTTTCAAATTTCACAAATCCTAGAGTAGGTATTTATGAAATTTTCAGTTTTTTGGGTTTTCCATCTTTTATCGATTTCTATTAGAAAATTGGAAAACTTGTACGACATGGTGAGGATTTTGAATTATACAAAAAATTCGTTTCTCTAAGGAAATTTTCGATTTTCCAAGAAACTTTTGCATTTTCCAATCCGATTGATTTTCAAAAGTTGAAAAATTTTCCGATTCAAATTTTTAACCGGATTTTCTGAATTATTACATTTTTAAGAGATTTCCAATAATTATTTCCAAAATAAAATATTTTATTTTACAAATTATTTTGAAAATTTTTAAAATAAAAAAAAATGATGAGGTGGTGGATGGAAATGTGAAAATTTGACAATTAAAAAGTTGCAAAGAAATTGAAATATAAAAAATTCGTACAAATGATGTATCAAAATATATTGTTGTTACCAAAAACTCATGAACTTAATACACATATGTATTAGGTTTCAATTTTGTTTGAATTAATGGAGGGAATCCATTTTCCGTGTTCATTGTATAAGTGGTTGCCTATATTAAAATTTATAGATACATCTTTTAATTTTATAATGTTCACTGTACCATTTCGATGTTATAAAAAAGTGTGATGGAAGTTTGAAAAAAAAATCAAAATAATATCAAAATAAAAAATAAATATTTAGAAATATGAAAGTTTAAGAATTGTGTGCAATTTAAAATTATTAGTTTTTTTAATCATAAGAAATGAAATAAAAAATCGGAATACTTGAAATTCAAAAAGTAAAAAATTTAGAAAATCGCTAAATAAAAGTTAATATTTTAATTGAAATAATTTGTTATTGTTAAAAAAAACTATTTTATCCGTGTTTAACTTTATTTTAAGTACTTCTGTTAATAATCGCCAAAGAATGTGCTGAAGTGGCAATAAGCAATTTTAACAGTTTATTGCCGCTTCAGCATTACGGGTCAGCAAATCCAAAACAAATAGATTGAGGGGCACTGCTTTGTGTATTGAACATGTATATGTATATAATGGGAAATTATTAGGGAAATAAATCAGTATCAACCATAATATAAACTCGTATTTATCTCGATTAGAAATAGCACACATATTCGAGACCCAAACACCTAGTTCAAGCCCCTTTTCATTCCCCATCCTTCACAAAGGACACGATCTCTTCGATTTACCTGAAAATTTGTACATTAAAATATGATATTTTCCCAAGTTCTAGTTCTATAATATATAGTTCTAGTTCTTTAAACTTAAAGGAACTCATTGAAGGTTTATTTAAAATTATAATCGTTTTTTAAGCATAATTTTCATTAGCAGTTCTGGAGGCGTTGAAAATTCATTTTCTTAAACAATATTTTAAATCTGCATTAATCTAATTATTTTCAAAATTGCTCATTTATGTTGAAAAATGACAGTAGCACCATTCATTCAACTAATCATTCAATTAAAATAGCCGAGCTATGTATTATTGTGGTTACAACTATCTTAATAAAGTAAAACAATATGATAATGACCTTATAGGATCAGTTCATTCTAATCATGTAGCTATCTTCTTTAATGTAAACGAATTGATAACGATTTTTCTGTTACTCGTTTTAATATTCACGAGAGTTAACTAACTGATCGCCGCGTGATTTAATAAAGTGCTTCTAAAAAGTCAAAATTAAACAGAATGGAATACAAAATGCTGACATTTCATTTTATTGCATTAGCACATCATGTTCACACTATTAAGTACACTCTGTTTAATTTGGATTTTTCAAAAATCACTGATCATAGAGTATTAGAAGTGGAAGAATTTGGACCACGGTATATAACTAGTTGGAACTTGGTAATCAAATCGTTAACTTATTATTATTAAAGTAAAATTTAAAAAAATCTATCAAATTATAATGTGAAAAAAGAAACAAGTAACAATTTTTTGACTTCTTTCTCGATATCAAATTTTTTGAATTTTTAATATTCTCATTGTTTCGATTTTTTATACCATTCTTAAATAATAGTTTTTTGATTTATTTTTATTTTATATTTTAGGCAATTCAAACTACTTACCTCATTCTTGCCATCCTGCTTGATTTAAAAAAGATTTTTTCTTTTCAAAATAAAAGCCCGGAATTCTGGAAAATTTTGGAAACATACACTGGATATTTATACACGGTCATCCTCTTCCCTACAACACTTTTAGTTGCATTTATGTTTTGGACTTTATATTCAATAAACCGAGAATGGGTTTTTCCAGCAGCAGCAGATGCAGTAGCACCATTTTGGTTAAACCATTCCTTACATACAATTATCCTTTTTGTAATCATTTTTGAAACCTTTCTAAGAAAAGAAACTTTTCCGGAACCACCTTTCAAAATTGCCTTCTTCATACTTCTTAATTTTTGCAACGTATACTTCATTCAGTAAGTAAAATTAAAAATAAAGAAAGAACCAGATAAATCTAAAATTGTTTTTCTCTCTCTTTTTAGATTTATAGAAGTTTATTTTCAATCCGGAAGATGGATATACAGCGTGTATTATGATTTAAACTGGCCTGGAAAAATAGCTTTATTTGGTTTTGAATATTTTATATCTCTTGTCTTCTTATGGATTGGATACAACATTCAGAAATGGAAGAGAGGAAAAGCTAAAAGCGTTTAAAAGTATTAAATAATTGTGATGATTTTTTTGCATTCAAATAAAAATTGTTGCGTTTATTTCAATTTTTAAGGAGTTGAATGAAGAGGTGTATCTAACCAATCTATAGATTGATTACCGCAAATATGGCTTCTAGAAACATGATAAAGGAAAATGTAAATAAATAAAGAAAAAAAGAAATTTGGAAAAAAATAAAAAAAGAAAATTAAAAAAGTGTAGATGAATTAAAAGAATATTAATATATGAAAAATAAAAATTTAAAAAATCAAAATCTAGAATGAAATAGAAATAAAAGAATAGAAAAAAGACGAAAAGCAAAGATTTCTAGATAGAAAAAAAAATGAAAAATTTTTCATGCTTTTATTAGTTACAATTGTTTACATTTTCAAAATTCGGTAATAAAATTTAGCGAATTAATTTACATTACATCAACTTCACTTCTTCCACAATCCAATAAATTTTTAATTCCTCCATTCTTAATCCAAATTGTATTAAAACTAAATATAAACTAAAACATAAAATGTAAAAAATTCCAATCTCGAAAATATTTAAAAATTCAAAAAATCTATAAATCCAAACTCCGTTCATCCAGTAAGTGATCAATGGCCTAAAATATAAAATTTCTATTAGTGAACGGCAATAGCAAGTTATTTGGTTTTGGCTAAAAGTTTGGCTACCAAACTAGCTATTTTGGTGCAAATTTTGCAATTTCTATAGTACGCGCTATTCAGGTTTTTAAAAATATTATGGATTTTCACGAAATTTCATCTGAAACCTTCTCGATGTTTCGTAAATCTTAAAAAAAAATTAGTGCTAGCCATAATGAACCCCTTTTAAATTTTTATTAATTAATATACCGGCTTGAGATCAGTGAATTTAATAAATAAGTGGAACAAACTGATAGTTTGGTTGCCTATCTGACTTGTTATGAGCGCGAGATGTAATAATCTATCTTCTAAGTTTGTAACCAAATTATGTTGATATTTAGTAAATTTCTACTTACACTGATGCCATTTTGCTTAAAAATGAAAGTGCAAATACATAAATTATTTTGCCTTTCGGAGGTTCGTGATATGCAAAACAAAATTCTACCACAATTAGAACAATGATATTTAAATGTAGCACCAAATTGAAATAATACGGTGTGTACTCATCTAAAATGTAAGGATAGACATAGCGGCGGTTAGAGAAATAAAATGGCCAAAATGTAATGCAAATGAAAAGTGTTGTGGGGAATATTATACTCCAATAAAAAATTATGTTGATTTTTTGAAAATTTCTTGCTTGCCGTTTTGAAAAAAATGACGTCACATAAATTATAATGGCAAAAATGATGTAAGCAGTCTGTAAAAACTGAAACAGAAAAACAATAAGAAATTAATTTTCGGGTTGAATTAGGCATGTAAAAAAATGCAGCTGAATAGCGGATTTTACTGTTCGACCAGTGAAGGTGTCAAAATCACTCTTGGCTCTTTTTCAACTTTTCTTAAATTTTTATTTTTTACTCAACTTTTCAATTTTCCTTGCGAAATGAGACATACAAATGAAAGTGATTTATTTTCATATTTATCATCAAAATAAGTGGACAACATTTTCATTTAAAACTCAAGGATGTACATTAGGGATGATCATTCAAAATAACGAAAGTAAAGATTTATAATGTCTGGAAGTCGTAACTTATACCTTAGCTTACTTATCAAACATTTGTTTTACTTACTATATTGATAATTGGTAACAGCCTAATGCCAAATTCTCTCCAAATATATGTTTCTGGTTCATTTTTTAAATCTAATTGCTCCTGGATTCCTAAAAGTCTCCACAACACATACAAATGATGAGTTATAAGTACAAGCAAACATACTATTCGTACAGTAGAGGGTAACATACTCATTTTACTGATACATTTAAATAAATATTTAATGTTCTGAACAACCCAAATTTAAGTAATTTATGCAAAATATTCAAGAATACATGATGAATTTATTAGAATATTTAAAAATGTTTTGTAAATTTAATTTTATAGTTTTTCATCATTTTTCTTTATTGTTATCAAAATAGTTGATAATGCGTAAAAATAAAACATGTGGTAACAAACTTAATTGTGAATATTTCATTTAATAAATGGTTTTGAAAATTATCGTACATATTACATTTAATTATTTTAATATTAATTTGAATTTCGCGCTTAAATTTAAACAGTTTAACAGGATGCAAATAGGGGCGCTAATGTAACTAAAATTCTAAACTTACTAGATTTGTACAAATGGCTTTATAAAGTTCTGTTATGAATTAAAAAGAATTTTAAATATCGTTAACCAACAAATTCAGTAATACCAACATAAATATACGTTCAATGCTTCAATAACTTAAATTAAATAAGGGTTAAAAGGTTGGTAACTATGATCTTGATGGATAGATGTATGGATTTCTGAGAGAAGATGTAGTGTAATATTCTAGGAGATTCTTCTATTTTATATTTTTTTCTTTTAACATTTCTCAACTACCCTAACTAAATCTAAAAGAAATCCAAAATAGTTTCATAGAAGTTTATTTAATTTAATACATCTTTACTTAATCCTATCCATTTGCTTAATTTCAGAAAATTTCCAAAAAAGTGCAAGCCGTCCTTCTTTTTCATTCTGCTTCCTCATTTAACTCCTAATTTCTCACAAATTTTATTCTCGTTAGATTTCAAGAATTTATAAATTACACTTCATCAAATCTTTAGTTTAAATTGCACTTCATCAAAAATGTGAATACATATTCATAACAGATAAATAAAATTTGGAGAAGAATGTTACTCAATTTTTGTTCCATAAAAAAATTGCAGAAAATAAGTAACAATTTATTCGGAGAATAAAATAAATTGGGCGCTTCTTGAAAATTTAAAAGGAGATTTACATAGTACAAAATTTCAGCCGAATTGAAGTTCTTAAATTTTTGAATAACCAAAAGTAATTTTCAATTACAATACCTCAAATCAAAGCAAAATTTTCACATAATCTGTAGATGTTGCACTTAGATTCTTCAATTTTCTGCTAATTATAAAACAGCAAAAATGGATATTTTAACATTTTTCTTTTATTCTTATAAAGAATTTCTTCTGTTTTTATAGATCAAGTTTTTTGATCTGTTAAGAATGTACGATACGAACAATTCCATTCATTTCCAGGAAATCTAAATCTATCAGCACGTTAAGTTCCATTTTGCTAATATGATTTAGCAAAAATTATGCAAGCAAAATAGAACAACAGAAAGACCAATTCTGCTTTATGAACTAAAAGTGTGTTAAACATATTGACGAATTCTTTATGATGATACGATATGATATGATAAAGATCTATTCTTAATTATTTATAAATTGATATTCTTAGTTTCACTTTTGTAAAAAAAATTAACTTTCTAATTGAAGTCTCTTGTTTTATTCTTTATCCTGATCTTCTATTTGCAAGTTTAGGAATTTGATGATATAAATCATTAATTTTCAAAATAAATTTTCGAATGATAATTTTAGAACCAACTGTTGTATATTGTTTGTTACGAATTTTGGCTAATTTTAAGTTTTTCATAAAGACCAAATCTTTTTACTCTTCATTCATTTTCATAATATATTTAGGTTTAACGTCATAAATATTTTCTTCACTACGACAAGTAATCATATGTTTCTCAAGAAAATAAACTTCGTAATTTGTTTTGGATTCCAAACAATTCGTATTCAAATCCAAATTTAGAGGTTTCAACTTTTTAAGTTCTTTTGATTCATTTGGTTTTATACTTTCCCTCATAGCCTTAACATCTTCTTTCATTTGTTCCAATTCTGAATAAAGTTGTTCATTTGCTTCCATTAATTTATCATTGGTTTCTTTGATTAAATTGCTAATGTCATTGAAGGCTTTACTAGAAGAATCATTAATGTTCTTCTTTAACTTCTTCTCTCTGCGTTTTAGTTCTCTGCCTTCAGATATAGAATGCTTCTCTTGTTCTGTTAACATTTTAAGTTTATTCGTATATGCTGCACCAATTTCTTTTTCGTGTGGTATTGGCAATCTGCATGCGTTCATACGTCTGCCATCTTTCTTTTGATTAGCTTTATTTATAGCCAAATTTACCAAAATCAATTCCTTAGCATCAGATTCAGATTTAAGTTTATCAATTTTCTGTTCGGGGATGGTTTTATGTGCATTTTTCACTTCCGGATATTTGTTTTCCATTTCTGTCTTTTTCTTCTCAAAATTTTGAAAGCTATCGTAAAATTCGTACTTTTTATTTTTTTTTGTTACTTTTTTACTCATTGTAAAGTCTGTGAAAAATAAACTTCTACGAATGAAGCAACTTTCCTTCCGGATTTTGTTGTGATCTTATTTTCATGATTCTTTCAGTACATCACGATACTGCCAAGAAAGAAAGTCACGTATTGACAAATAAATACAAATAACAAGATTATGTTTTATGTGTTGCCATAGAGCTTGAAATTCCATTGCAGATGGATAAAATCGAAAATATATCAAGCTTATCTTTTTTCTATTTCTGCTTCTTTTTTCTAAGATTCTAACATCTTTCTTCTCTTCATTTTCTTCTTCTCTTATTTTTTCTTCTATTTTCTATTTGGTGTTTATATTTGTATATCAATATGGAGAACTGGACTGCTCCATTGGAGATCCTCTTTTTGTCTTTAACCTTCTGTTTTTCTTCTTTTACACTGTTCCTCTTACTTTATGGCCGAGATGATTACGGATTCTTTTTGTAGAAGACTACTTATTATCTGATATGACAATGTGCATTTGATTGGCTTAGCAATCAAAAGACATTTAAACAAGAAAGGTTCCTTCGTCGATTGAGTCTCGCATAAATTCTTCAAATCTTATTAGATGAAATTCTTTCTTCGATCACTTTTAGGCCATAGATATTACAAAATATTTTTCATTTTTCCAGGGACAATTTCTTTCAAATATGATTTTATTAAATAAAAATAGATATTTTTGTAATCAATAAGAAAATTAATGAAAATATTTTGTTCTTCTACTTTTATTTGATAGAAAGAGAAATTTTCTGATTAAATATTCCTAACGCACCAACCATTTCCTGATTACCCAAACTATCTAATCCACCTTATCAGTAAGGCCGCAATTATTGATTCAACCATCTGTTTACATCACATAATCCTCGTGCCAATTTTTCATTAATCCAAGTCACACTCAATCTAATACTAACAATAACAATTTAGTGATGATGATTTTTCCTCGTTTTAGTACGCAATTAAACACCAACTCTTACGGTACTTTAAACAAGCCGTGACCGTGATGCAGTGAGTGAATCTTATTAACCGGACCAACAATTTTATTTCATAACACATCTCCAATGTGTTTTGTATGAATGACATCGCACTAAAAAGGAATACAATGGAAATGAAACAATTTGCATAAATAATTGTGATAAAGAAGCTCGCATTGAATTTATATTAGTAATTTATTTATTTGGGACATTAATTGTCTAAACACTGTGATTTGAAAGTGAAAAACATCTAACTAGGTGAGTAAAATTATTATTATTTATTCTTATTATTAAATAATTCGAAAGTAAAGTTAACAATTGTTGTAAACATGAAAATTAGGAAAGTTAACATTTCTTTTCTAATTGTACTTCATTGATATTATTTTTTGGCATTCGTAAACTAATTTTTGACAATGTTCACATGATATTTTTTCTTTTTATCATTGATTACATTTTAAAGCTGTTTGAAGATTAAAATTTCTTTATTTGATTTGTAGATTTGTCAAAAAAATGAAATTTTAAATCATTTTCTAAAATTTTGATCTTCTTTTCAATCTTGTTGTTTATGTTTTTCTCAAACAAGTGCAATCTTCAAACGTCAAATAATACCATGTATTATTATTATTATTATTAATAATAATTAACAAATTTAACGTAAGCCCCTTCTAGTTTGCCAATGATTATGATTTTAAATATAATATAAAAATAGAAATAAAACACAAATTTCATGTCATGTCATAATAACTTTTAACGCATTATTTACCATTTGTAATCGTAATCCCAGTTAAATAAATGCTTCATAGCCTCTAAATTCAAGTTTTAAAATCAACTGAATAAACCTAATAATATTCCATTAAATTCTTAAGAATTATGACTTATCCGAGAAATGTTTTTTTATTACCATAAAAATAATTCGATCAATTTTTTACATTGTTAAAATTTTTTCTTCATCTACAAGCTTTACAAAGTTATTTATATCTCCAAACATATCAGTTAATCGAATAATCAGCATCTAGGAAATGCAATTCTTTCTCTATTTAAAAAAATTATCTCGTAATTGTGAGTTAATAAAAAGAGAGATGATGAGAAGATTGCGGGACAATGAACTTAATACATTTAATAAATTCAAAATGCAAGGGAAAGTTTCAAGACGCAAAATAAAAAATTGCATATTTCCTTCCTTATCATCAACTTTCATATCGAAACTATAAATAGGAAAACGGGAAAACCTGTTCTATTGCGCAATGACGTATCAACATCTTGTGTCCTAATTTTTGAACACCCCGACATTATCCTTTATCCTATTGATTTACCCCAAATATCCTTGAACTCCTAATGTTAAAGAGAGTAGGGGTATGTGTATTTGCAATTACCTTGCAGTTGAAATGTCATTATATGTAATATTATGCGGATGATTAAGGTGCACCTTATTAGTTCCAAGTGTAATTAAATTTTAATAAGATGTCATAACATGTTTTTACATTTAGTAGAAATGAAGGAGACAGTGAGGTTCATAGTTTTGGTGCTGCTTGGAATCCATCATTTGGTGGCATGGGTTAATATGGCAGGAATTGAAAAAATTAAAGTGGATGAGAATGTTGAGAGGAAATTGAGGGTGTATAAGGATCTAGCGTGGAGATTTCTCACTAACTGGAATTTTGTAAGTTAAATTTTGCAAAATATTATTATTATTAAAATTGCATACTCTTTTTTTAATTATAAACTGGATCCGGTTTAAATTAGTCAATTAAAATAAGTTGTCTCTCCTCTTTTTATTATTTATTTATAACGTGATGCAAAACTAAAATGAGGGATGATAATTTAATATTTTTTAATTAATTAAGAAATTGTTATATTCAAAACGCGGCGCAAATACTTTTTTCATCTCTTCCAAGAAAAATTGTTACTTCAAAAAAAAAAACCTGAAGATGATAAAAAAAATGGCAAAATGGATTGATCTGATCCATCAATTTAAAGATGATGATGATAAGAATCTGAAAAATAATAAATCAAAGAAAAAGCAATTTTACTTTATCTTTTATAACTACAATAAGTTGTTACTTTTTTAATTTAAACTAGAAAATCGTTTATTTAATGATGCGAAACTAATATACAAAAGCAATTTCAAACTTTTCATTATAAAATTTACAGTTCATAAAAATTGTAACTGATAACTTAGAATTAACCGTAATTAAAGATTTAATTTCAATTAATTGCAGGGAATTTCGATTAGGTTATTTAAAAAGTGATTACATAATCTTTAATTATGATATTAATTTAGTGATATTGTGACACTTGAATGGATACATGAAATAATCATCAAGTGCATAATACATATTTAGAAATATCACACGTGCATAATTTAGTGATATATATCGAATCGATATTCTTCTTTGTCATTTTATTTAATGTTTAATGTGTCCTTGCTTTAAACAAAATATCATATTTAATAAATATGTAATGCTTATAATGTGTTGTAAAAATAAGGATGATTTAAAATTTAGTAGTTTTCAAAAAAATAATTTTGTACACATCTGGACATAAAATTTAATTATTTAATTTAGAATATCAGAATTGGTCTTTCTTTAAACAATTCAAAACCTGTTTCAATGAATAAGAAATATTCAAAGATAAGGAATTGAAAATTTTAAAAGTTCAATAAATCAACTTTATACAAAAAAAAAAAAAATTTAAAGAAAAGCAGGCTGTTTAATAAAACTATATAATCAAATTCATTAAAAATTTAAATCTAACCATTTATCAATTATCGCATTTGTCAAATAGTTATTTTGTTAATGTAAAAAAAAATAATCAAAAGTTATTATATAGTGGATTTCATGCGTAACCACTACCCATTGTTTACTTCAAAACAAAAAATGTCCAAAAGGTGGTACAAATGCTTTTTTCTACTTTGCAATCATAACATAATCATTATAAAACCCAAACGCATTTCATAATTGTTTGACACAGAAATCACAATTAGCAAATTACCAAACAAAATTTACTAAAGACTAAGTCCCCAGAACAAATCTATTTAATATATTTTTATTTTCAGTTTAATCAAACAATATACATCGTAACTGCCCTGTTCTTATACTTCGCGCCAGCTTTTATAGGAGAAAAAACAATACAGAAAATTAAGAAAATCAACTGGTTTAACTTTTGGAGTGTAGTTTTTCCTTGGTCGGTGTATATACCATTTTTCTTTTGGAGTGTATACATCTATGACCGAGATTTAATTTTCCCAAGATACATAGACTATGTTTTTCCTCTGTGGTTAAACCATGCTGTTCATACAAGTATTATTCTACTGGTAATATCCGAGCCACTTTTCAATTCACAAAGGCCTCCGAGATTTTCACCAGCTTTAAGAACTTTAACTATATATGCGATTACGTATGCTTCAGTGTAAGTATTTTTTGTATTTTAGTCAGAGTCTTAGAAATATTGAAAATAATCAAATGGATAAAAGAGAAAATTAAAGCGTTTAGTACAAAAAAAAGTCATTACTTGCGCACACTTCGGACTACAAACATCCCCTAAAGCTTCTAATTACTTTTACATATTTTTTATGTTTATATAGAAACTTTCCCTATGCTTTAATTAATTCTATTCTTTTCAGATTGCTCTTTACACATTTCAACAATAACGTATGGCTTTATGAATTTTTAAAAGTACTTAATTGGACCCAGAAGATCGTATACCTTCTAGGAACATATGTAATATTAGTTTTAGTTCAATGGATTGGACTAAGTTATCAAAATAAGCGTTACAGAATTAATAATACGAATACTAAGATTAACACCAAATGACGGTTCTAAAAGTTATTTAGTATTAGTTGGGTTTAAATGCTGTTTATAGATTTTCTACGAATTTATTAAATATATTGTTAAAGAGTTAATCCTAGTTTTATTTTATTTCTTTTATTTTTACTTACTGATGCAATCTCCAAATTTAAATTTTACAATTTCCACAATACAACTCTTCCTTTGCTTTAATTATTATTATTTTTCTTTTTCAGATTCTGATTATTTGGAAAACAACCAAAAGGTAATTACTCCAAAATTTTTAAATGTATTATAAATTTGTTTAGTTATTTTACATTATCCGAAATAAATCTGATGAAAATATGAATTTTTGTTGCTTTTAATTATACTCGCGTACCTACGCCTCTGATTTTGACAAATTGTGTCAAAATGGTTTAATTTTTATTAAGACGGTAAATTATTAAAATGTTTCGGCGCAGATATAACGATAGGCTGCCCAAAGTTTATAGATGGTTCCAAATTTTCTTTGCCGAGTTCTTTGCTTCTATAATTTTAATGTTCGTGGGATGTTTAGCTTGCCTCCCATGTGGAAATATGAACACTCAACGTATTCAATGCTCCTTAGGGTTTGGATGCGCCATATTATTGGGGATGCATATATTTGGACCAATATCTGGCAGCCACATAAACCCAATTGTTACAGGAGCATATATCGCTTTGAACAAATTGGAGTTCCTTTTTATCCCAGCTTATATCTGTGGACAATTCCTTGGATGTTTAATCGGATATTTAATATCATTCTATTCAGTTCCAAAGAAGCTTCGAGAGAATGAGAAGATGTGTTATCCAGTAATGCATCCGGATTTAAGTGTTGGAAGTATGTTTTCTCTTGAATTAATAGCTAGTACCTGTTACGTATTGGCGATGCTGATTGCAATTATAGAGTTTAGGGAACGTGTCTTCAGTATGCGAATTGGGTTTAGCATTATAGGTTTAACTGTTGCTTTACACTCACTAACCGGATGTATTTTGAATCCATTTAGAATCCTTATGCCCTGCATTTGGTTAGGTATTTGGGATAATCATTGGGTATATTGGGTGCCGCAATGTGTAGCTTGTCTTTTGGCGGCTGCAATTTATAAATGTCTTTACGAAATAACAATTCGTCCTAAAGATGAATATGACGGATATTAAGTGTAAGTAATGAATCATAATGTATTCAGAAACTTTTCAATCACTTTCTATGAAAGATATATTATATAATCATCGGCTCGAATGTATCATTGCAAGGCTGTTTGTATAATGTGAATGTGCCTTTACAATTTATCACGATAAAATTTATAATGAATATACAATTTATCAAATTCCAATGCCCAAATAAATGTTGCTATCAATAAATTGTCTTTTGTCATTTGCTTATTTTTTATTTACAACACTCGATATCTACCTACACTGAAATGTGTAGATAAAATACGAAGGGCTAAAGAGCTGCATTCGATCAATTTAGGGTAGCAAAGGTGTACAATTCTTTACAAATACGTCATAGGTTGTTGAATGATGGAGGTGCAATAAAATATATCTCTGCCTTTACAAAAAAACTTCACACTTGTTACAGCTACCTTTCATACGCCACCCATTCTCAGGTTCTCAGAAATATATGAACAGGTTCGTTTGTGAGGGGTTGAAGTGCCTGAAACAGACAGGGACGCCAAATGTACCACCTCAGAAAAAAAAAGAAACGCCCCCAACCATTTTGTACTTCGTGCGTGCTTTGACTTTCGCACGAAAAGCGGCCAACGAAGAGAGCATCGGGCATGACGAGTAGCAACGACATAAGAAGCGGAAGTGACCCGTTCACATTCTCATGCTGCCCACTTCTCTATAAGCTGTTGCGGAGGTGGGCTGAAAGTAAATGCAGCATAGATGAAGCAAATTCTATGAGACGACTCTGCACAAATCCGTCAATTCACAGCACATAGAAAACAGACTTGAATTTGTAGCAGAAGATAAAGCTCCTTATCTTTGCTTTGAGGTTTGTTTTACTTTTGTCAACTAAAATTTTTAATTTTATAACAGTGAATCCATTAACAAAAGTAATACAAAAATTCATACGGATCCCTAATACAGTACAATTTTCTAAAATCAAAGGATTTGATATTTCTTCTATTTCTAAGCAATTTTTCTCACCCCACAATTACACCCATTCATAATCTTCTGTAAGGAAACAAAGTCTTTCGTGCTTTAGCAAATAAAATCTTATTGAAAATTTTGTTTGTCGCTTTTTAATTCCAAATCATTGCTTGTTTATTTTTTCCCCTCAAGTGATTACAAAACCATGAACCGCTATCTCCACCAATAAAGCACCAAATCTCCAAGCTTTCACATGATCCCATGTTATGGTATTATTTCCGAATAAGAAAGTCCATAATATGAACTTTTTCATTCCTAGAAATCTAAACAGTGCAAATGCATTGTATACCATGTTTGTGCTTTATTTAATCAGAGAATATTGTGATATAAAATTTTTAAATCTTTAACCTCATCGATATATGAATAAATTTTTCACTTCATCATCAAATACACACGTTTTGAAATGTTTTTTTGAGGAAATCTTGATTACAATATCTTACCTGCAAACGTAAAATCTTCGTCGAAAATAATACAACCAGATTAATATTATCAAAGTATATTCACAATTTATTAAAACAGATTGCAGTTGAATACTCACATACGAAACACACAACTTAATGAAAAAGTTTGCTTTTTAAGAAACCAACAGACAATAAACTTTTACAACTGCCAATTTTCATTTCTTCTTTTTTTTGTACACTTAAAAAAAAACGTACATATTCGAATTTGTACATTTCTCCCCTTTTGCTCATCAAAATACATTCAACATACAATAACTTTTTAAGATTCAAAATTTTCTTTTATTTTTACAATTGAAAATACTCAGCCTTTACTTTAAATATTTTTCCAATCTATATTGCCTGAAGGAAAAATAATTTTTACAAATATAGTAGTAAGAATAAGTGAAATAGCTTAGTAATAATAAAACTTAACAACTGAGAAAAAGAGGAAATGATGAGTAATTTGCATATTTCTTAACTATTATCTAAGTAAATAAATTAACTTGACAAATTGGATGAAGTAGGAAAATAAGTAAAAAAAAATTGTATGTAAAACAAACGGTTTCTGCTAATTTTAACCGGTGTTTATTAGTTTTTTTTTTGTTTTTTGTTTGGGGAGATAGAAAAGAAAGAGAGACAATGAAAATGAAGAAGGAGATAAACATAATAACTAATAGTTAAAAGTACAATATTTACAAATAGTATACAATATATACCCATTTAAGTAGAACACTATTTTGGTTTGTTTGTGTTCTGAGGGTACAATGTAAACACAGTCACATGTAAAGCAGTTTGTCATGAGTTGGATTATTTTCTTTTTTATATGACAGAGAAGAATCATGCCAAGTAACTATATGTGTCCTTTTCACCTTCTGTCCTCTCTAGATATTCCTTTTCTATTAGAATGTCTATACATTTCTGCAAAAAAAAAAAAAAATTTAAGATTAGATATGGTGTAATAGGAGAATGAGGTGAATTTACCTTTATAATGGGTACTTTAGGCTTGAATCTTGTATTTAGTTGGTTGAGCACTTCTGCTACTAACTGCTGATGTTTAAGCACCTTCCTCATTTTCATTATCCGGACAATCGCTGCTTGAATTAATAACTTACGATCCTCTTCGATGTGTTTGTGCGTTGTTTCTTGTTCTAATTTTAATTCAGTTTTCATTGGAATATTTATATTCACTCGTAATTTCCTACTGTAATAATAAAAAAAAATTTAATTAATGCCAATTTTCAATATTGCAATTTTAGTTTTTGGACATTTGACCTCAAACATTTGAAAAAATTAATTAAGGCTAGTTCGAATCTACCTCCTAATGAACAAAGTGCGAATATAGAAAGCGTACGTACTTTTTATAACCAAAATAAAGACTAACAATGGATTCGGGTTTAAGCTCGCTTTCTTCCTCGTCACATATAATTAATTTAGCCTTGAGTAATATACTTATAACTTGAGTCATATAATCATGTTTAATTTGAGTGTTCTCGGTTAACTGAGCTAGAGTCCAAGATTCAGACACGTTGAATTGTAAAAGCACAGCCATTTGAAAGGTGCTAGCCTGCAGAGTATATCTACAACAATACAAACTAATTCCAAACGAAATCAGAGTATAATTACATCAACTCACCGATTTTTGAAACAATTTGTATGCAACTCTCCTTTAGACATATTATATAACCAATTCAATTTCCTACCAGAGTGTTGCCCCGAATAAAAACTAGTAAATCTATGTACACTACGTTCCAACTGAAAATAAAGATGTTAGGAATGCTATAATTAATTTAAATTGAAAATTCTTACTTCAGTCGGTAAACCGAAAGAGAATGATTGTTGGAAAGGCCATGAACCGGAAGATAATACCTGTATGCTAAAATCTATATCTAAAGGTTCGTTTGAATTCTTTAAGTGATTGCGGAATTGTTCATTCAGATCTTTGGAAACTCCAATATCCTAAAATGAAATTTCAAGTGAAAGATTTTATATAATGTATTATTCATACTTGGAACATTCTCTGTAGCTTAGATGTGTACTCAAAACCGCACGCTTGTTTGAGTTTTGAGATCATTGATGCTTCGGCATCGTCGCTAGCCGACATATGTTGCACGAGTCGTTTAGCCAACATTTTGCTGTAAAACTTTTGGAAAACATCCTTATCTTCAATATATTTAAAAACAACCATCTGAAAAAGAATTATGACGTTTTAGGAAAACGTTAAGATAAAATATAATTAAAGTATTTTTCGTTTTAGATAATAATTTACTTACAACTTGATTCAAAGTGTCCTCTAATTCAGCCTCCTCAGGATTTTTACTTGATTTCTTGAGCAACAAATCACAATACTTGGCAAGCAGTTCAGGCGAACGACTGCTACTATTCGCCATTCTGGTAACAGCATTTGCATTTATAAATCTACCACAAGCCTTATCCAAAGCAGCAACAAATCCGCTATCGTTATGAAAGGCAACTAATACCAAGGCATTATATTTCTTATGCACCTCAAGTATTGTATTTACATAAATTTTTGGATCGTTATAAGCAGCCTCTCCACATTTTTCAATAGCTGCCAGACCCTGATTCGCAATATGTTGTTCAAGAAGCGTACGTAGTTCCCCTAAACCATCTGGAATCCGCGCAACCAATTGATACATCCGACCCAAATCCACATCCTTCTCAGCATCTAACAACTGCTGGAATTCTGCATGGAACAATTCAATATGCTTCTGAATTAGCACTCTCTCGCAAGTTTTCGCCAATCTCTCACTGGTCGATTCATGTAAATTAATTTGCACACGTTTCTGTTCCTCTGCTAACCGTTGTTCAACTTTCTTCATATATTCCGTTATATTATTTTGGGATAGGAATTGCAAACTTTCACGAGTGTAGAAACGTTCTGTATCTTCTATGAATACATTTTCGAAACTTTCTTTGTAAATACTGAGATTAGGACCTTTAAGGCCGGGCTCTTCCTCATTCAAACCCAATTCTACGTAACAGTTAATTACACCAAATACCAGACTAGAATTTATTGTTTCTCCATTTCGTTCTCTTTCAATCAATTTCAATACTGCATTTGTCACCTAGAGAAAGAGAGAGAAAAAACTAATTGAACCAGTTAAGGTGTATATATAATTAATAATAAGTTACTTTGGAGAGAAAAACTCTTACATGTTTAGGGGAAGTCCCTACATCTTATTACAATACTTTATTAAGTATAAATTTTGTAAAATTAGAGAAAAAATGAAATCTGTAATAATACATACCTGTTTGTTTAATTGTTTAAAAAGGTGATCCCTCCATGTAACCAAAGCAAGCTGATATATTTCATAAATACCTCTCCGACCCTCCTCGCATTCACGTTTCACCCAATGTCTATTTAAGTAGGCACACATACCACTAATAGCTTTACTGCTGAAACGATATTCTTCCCATTGTTTGGTATAAAATTTTAGTACATCTTCATCCATTCGATTAATGCCAGCCTAGATACCAAAATAAATAAATAATATGATTAATAAAAATTAAATAGAAGCTAAAATCGTATTGCAAATGTACAAAACTAAATCTTTTTAAATTAAATGTAAAAGATTTTTGTTTGGGGGAAAATGGAGATAAATGTGTTACCTGAAGTTTTGAAGCAACATAATTCCGTAGAAACTCCCTAAGCTTCTTGTAAAGTTCTAGGCCGACTAGCTGCGCACCACCCGTCACCTGATTCTTTTTGCTTTTCGTACTAATCGTACTCGCATTCCGTTCGCTGCTTTTATGGACGGACGTGCAATAATCGTGCACATGTGTGTAAAGCTGTATGTAATGCGATTTTGGTATCGATTGGAAATTGTACATGTGCTCGATACCAGTTTTTAATTCGCCCCATATTTGTTCTAAATCTGTTTGTTTCAACCCCGTGGCGTTACTCCCACTCATTACAGAAGAAGAGGACTTACTCGACATAATACTACCAACAACTGGACTATCCAAATTTTTATTTACTGCAAAAAAAGACAATAGAAATGATCAACTTCATAATTTTTAACTTATTATTGACGATTATCTTTTTTTCTTTTTAATTGGATAAAATGAAATGAAAGTGCCCTGTGCAAGAAGATAAAATGTGAATATTTCAAGTAAAGCTGCAATATTCCATAATGCTTTTTTATTCTATACTTTTACACCTCAATCTACATAAAACATAAACTAACCTAAATTGACCTCTTTCTTCAATTTCAATCTAAATTGAATTAAACGAACTAGGTTTATCGTCAAATTGTGTTCGAGATAGAATAGGACAAGAAAACAATGGAAAGAAGAAACTTTTTTTTCTGTCGTTCACATATTCAAAGCATACTAGATAAAGAAATAAAATTAATAAGTAATGGATATAAAGAAATGAACATTAGAAGACAATTTGGAGGTGATATTTAAAAGAATAATAAAAAAGCTTACAAAATAATTTGCAAAAATGCAAAATAGAAAAAAGAAGGATTACCAAGATTTTAGAAGAAATAAATGGAGAAAAAAAAGAAACATAGTTGGATTATTTGAAGCAGAAAATGAACGAACAAGAGAGTGATTAAAGTGTAGAGAGCTGTATTCAATTAATTCTCAAAATGAACATCCCAATAATGGTAAGGGTGAAAAAAAAGTAAAGAAAACAAAAAATGATATAACAGAAAATTAAAACTGGAAAGAAATATTAACAAAAAAGAAATGTCCAAACTTTATGTTACTAATATCAAAAGATTTGGGCATTTTGCTTGAGATTAGTACTCTCATTTCTCATTGTGATATTCATTATGAACCTTAGTTGGATACTACTTTCCACTTGTTAACAACTCCTAAATAGATATACCTACAGGATATTGATCAAAGCAAGTAGTAAACAATAAACTTCAATATTTCAAATAGCTCATACTTGTGATATAATAAGACTCATGAGTAATGTGAAGCTCTTGAGATTTAACTTTCCGATGTTAAATGAAATGATTTTTGGATGGTGATTAGCCTTGAATTATTAAATATAGAACTGTGGACTGTACAAGTGAATCCTGAACTAGAAGACAAGTAAGTACAAGAGTAAAAATCAGTTAAGCCCCATGATAAGCCAAACATGCACAAGCATGAATAAGTTAAGCCTTAAGATAATAAGAGAAATACTTAAAATTTTATCGTTTCCTCTAAATAAGGCGATTATTGCCGCAGTGACATTCATACAAACTATATAGTTTGTATGAATGTCACTGTGGCAATAATCGCAATACACTGCTTTCCTGATTCAATTTTATCACCCCCCCCCCCCCACACCTCTCGTCTGGGCGAATTAATTCAGAAATTGTCGAAAAGAAAATGACAAAAAATATTTCAATGGGATTAACTGACTTAATATTTCTCATGTTTTCTTTCAATTGGCTTTTTTAAGTAGATCTTTGGTGTTAATCAAAAATTATCTAATCGAGGTTATTCCTAAAAATAATTAAAATGAGTTTGAATTGTAAGAATCGCCTCAATTGTCTAAGGACATTCATTGTTTCACATCATTTAAATTTTAATAAATTATTGGGGAAATTATTAAATTTGATTAAACAAAATTAATTTTTGAAGATTTATTTAAGATATAAAAAAATAAATACATACCAATCGACATATTATTTTGTGTCTATCAAAATATGGAATTATTAAGTTATTTAATGGTAAAATGTTGAAAGTGTCTGGTTGATTAATGCCAAATAATTGAAACGTACCAACTTAAAAAATTCTTAACTAAATTTAAATTTGTAAGCAGCAAATTTCTATATAAGAAATAAAAAAACTGATAACAAAAAAAAAACAAAAATTCTTTTAACGATATCACTACACTATCTCTAGACGTATCATATGAAATAAATAAAACTCAGTTTACATTTGAAATTTATTCCTCATAAACAAATCTGCAAGTTTTCATAAATATTTACATTACAGTAGTACATCCCCACTCCCAATTTGTGCATGTGCGAATGCAATCAGTGTTGATATTACCCGTGGGTGTATTAAAACCAGTGTAATAAACAAAAACGAATAACCTCCGACTCACCAAAACACCCGATGGCCAACAAAAAATCCCGCACCGGCTCAAACGATAAGCATCGTTCACCGAACCTTTCGAAATCCATAAAAATCAACCCCCGAATGAAACAACAAACCCCTTGCAGGACTGAAAACGATTAAACATACAACATTCTTATAAACAAATGTGTTCATGTCTCTTATGTAATAAAAAAACAAAGTGAAATTGATTATTAAAAATGTGAAAGTTTCCTTCCAGATGGTTGAGTTGTAAATGGCATAAATAATTAAACTGAAATAGCAGATTTAGTAATTACGAATGCGATTTCTATCGTGTTTTTTGGGTCAAATCGTAAAGGGGGTTAAAATTTGCATATCACACTAAAATACTCCCGTCTTATCGCATCTTTTTTAACAAATTAGTTAATTTGGAGGTTACTTTATTTGGAGGCAAGCAAATCAGGAAGTAAACCTCACAAAATTGTCATTATCGGCAAGGTTAGGTACCTAATTAACCCCAAGGGGTTTCCCAATTGAAAAATATTAACACGAACATACCCCAATACACCCACAACTAGAAATTTAGTTAGTATAGGGGATTTTTGAATCAATTTTAGAAAATTCTATTGTTTGGTGGATGTAATCATCATGCTGACATTTAGTGGGGTGAATTAAAAAGGGGATTGGTACTTACAGCTTATATCATAACCTCTGTATGGGCAATATGTACAGAATGCTCTTATTATTCCGAAAACTTAAAATTTATTATTATTTACTAAAAAATAATAATTTAATCTGTTACTTTTTCACCAAGAAAATCACAAAAATTGACAGTTCAGTTACAGCCAACTTTAAAAATTTACCACCAGTCGACAATGCTGCCAACCGTCACAAACACGACGAGGAGGGAAATACAAATCATAAGAAACTCCATATTTTCCGACATCATTCTTTACTTTATTATTTATTTATTTATTTTATATTTAAGATTTATTCTTTTAAGATTTTGCTTTTTCTACTCTTTGTTTCTTTAACTTTTTATTTTCTTTGTATAATTTACACCTTTTATTTCTATTTAGTTCCTTCTCTCTTTTGTTTAAACTATATTCTTATTTTATCTTTAATAAAATCTGCATCACATAATCATTGAGTTAAACACAGTACCCATATCTTTCTATTTTCTGCTATATCTTGCAATTTTCTATAACTCCAAAACTCAGTCGTTTGATTATTCTAATATCAATTTCTAATAATCTAATTCAGGTGCATTTTCACTAAAATTTTCGTGATTAATAAGCTTATTGTGCAAAATATGATTGGTTCACTGGCAGGCTGGCATTTTCCTCCGCTAATTTTTTTTACGGGCAAGCTCTACTGGCACGCATACTGACAACGTATAAACCACACAAAGTGCTGCTAATACATTGTCAGCTACTGGCATTAGTCAGGAAACAACCTCAAATTGCATGTCAGTTATTGGGAATGTGAAAACAGTTACTTGCCCATCCCTCCGAACGCCAGTGTTGGCATTGCCAGTAGTATCCCAACCGGAGAAATATCTCTGATCTCAACTGGCGTGCCAGTAACTAGCAACGTGTAAACCATTAAAAAAGTGTAATGCGTCAAACATATCATACGAATCGTAACTTAAAGCATTTTGAAGATCAGAATAATTACATGTTGCTAGTTACTAGCACGCCAGTTGAGATACTACTGGCAATGCCAGAACTGGTGTTGGGAGGGATAGGCAAGTAGTTGTTCCACGTTGTTAATAACTGGCATGCAAGTTGATGTGGTTTTTCGACTAATGCCAGTAGCTGGCAATATATTAGCAGCATTCGTTTACATTTTGCATAGCAAGTACCAGCTTGCCAGTAAATCATAACATTTGTTTTGCTGATATTGTTAGTGGCTAGCATAACAGGCTTGCCAGCATCTCCTATCCCTCTAACACATCGTTTCCTCTCGCGCCTTAGCTGCGGCCATAAGACAGCATGCGTCAGACGCATCATAGGAAACGAAACATTAAGTAACTGATCATGTCATCAGGCTCTCATTGTAAGAACTCTAAAGGCGCTTATACATTAAAGGTAGAACGAAGCAGCCTCGTCTCGGCTAAAGGCAGGCGGTTACACCGTAGAAGCAGAGGAAACTAGAGGCTGTACGAGGCAGTCTCTACTTAATATGTACATCCCAGAAACATGTTCAGCAGTGCATTACTTACCAATTCTGTTTCGACTTGCTACTACCTCTATTATATAACCACCTTAACAATATTTCTTCATCAATAAATTCTATGATTTTGCTAAAGTAGAAATAGAATGGAGAAAGGAATAAGTAAATAAGGATTATTATAGTATATTCAATTTAAACCTTGGTTAGATGCAACTCTTTTTTCATTCCCATCCTAAGCCTTTACTTTTCATATTAGACAACAATCCACTCATACACTCTGTTCATCCAAGTCTACATACTGCCTTTATTCTCAACTTTGCCTTAAATAAATATTCGTAGAAAATCTTTAATGTCAAGAGTCGGCTCCGGCTCCAACATTTGTGTGTGTTCTTGCCTGTGCCTTATTTTACTAACCAACTGTCATCAAATTGTTTCATTTTTCCTAGCCCCCTTTTAGAACAGAGAAAAGTCTATTTACAATTTAATTTTGATATTTTATTGATAAATTTCTTTTCTGGCTTTTTCTTTGTTTTGCAATCAAATAGCTACAAGTAGGGAAATCATGTTTCATTACGTTGCATTTTTGGGACAGTTAATGACGTTTAATAGATTAACCTAGGTTTAAGGCGGGGAAATTACACTATTGTCTATTTGTAAAATATTCATATTATTCAAAATTATGAAAGTCATCAAAAAATGATTCAAAAAAGATGAATCATATTTTATTGATTAAAAAATAAGATAATGAAAATTATCAAAAGTAGATATGAAAAATCTTATTTACGTCAGAAAACATCCCTTTTCTAAGAAATTAATATTAAAAGATGTAAAAGGAATGAATGAAAATTGCAATAAAATAAGTAATATTTTAATCAGAAGGGCAATCTGTCCGTTCAGAAATTTAATTTAGTTATTTATAGCAGAAAAGCGTGATTCTTGCAATCAAAATGTTAATCGAATTACTTAAAATTTTAATAAAACACGGTTTGAAATAATTCAAGTGAAGTTTCTTGTTTTGGTTGAGGTTTTTAATGATTTTTCCGTTTTTAATTAAAAAAATGTGTTAGGTTGGTGTAACTGAAGGAATGCGAGTTTATCGTGTGTGAGTTGGTAGACCTGTAAATTTCCTGAAAATCTTTGGGAGAGGAATGTTGCTCCATCCTTCTCTATATTAAAAGATCCAAGATATCGCATCCTTGTTAGCAAGCGTTTGTGTCAAAAATTTATTTATTGTCAGTTCACTGCAGCCTCACTAACTGAGTACTGTTGTTAATTTAGCAGTTTGCCTAAAATTAATGCAATAAACGCGTAAATCAACGTGCGGATTATAAACAAAGACAATTAAATAAAGTGTACAACTGAGAAAATGGCTGATAAGAAAGGTAAGGGGGCACGAAAACCCGCACCGCGGTTACATGGGATCGATTCAGACCAGGGAATTTTCGGCCCGGAATTCGCACACAAATTGACCAATTAGAATTTTTTTTTCGTTTCCGTTCATTTCTTTTTCATTTTTGATGGTGTTTTGGGCGAGTTCTGGTGGTGAAATCGCGCGAAAATTAGAACCAAAGGGCCATCCTGTAGAGATTTTAATTGCATAATAATATGCAGGATGTTCCAATCAATACTAAAATTCAGTACGTCATCCCTCTCTTTCTAGTACAGGTAACACGACATCTTCCATTTCACTCTTTTTGTAATACTTTTTTTTTCTCCCCTTGGCCTTGTCCTACATTGCAACATTGCAAATGCTGCAGTGTTTTTTATAATTACAATTAATTTATTTATATACAAAGGGACGCACATCCCTCCACCCTTAAAAAGAGTCCAGCTCGACTTCTATTAAACATTTGGAATCCCAACAAAAAGATAAATGCCGAGCGGAATAGGCGTGATTGGATTTTGGTAATTTGCATATTACCAGGACCTTGACATAGCATTTTGTAGAATTTTCTTGCGAGTAATCTACAACATCGTAACATTTTTTTTCCTAATTTATTTGATCACATTTAGGTTTTAGGTGTTACAAGCTTCTCTAAAAGTCTGTTTCTGCGTGCAGCAACTTAAAAAATTTAATGAGCAGCTATTTTGACCCATTTGTTTTGTCTTTTTGGTATATTATCTTTTTTTTTTATCAAATAATAAAGGTCACACAATTATTTTGCGTTCATTTTTGTGGAACTTTAAAATTTCTCGTTTTTATTGTTAATTTTTTCTTTTCTGTTAATTATTATCTGGGCTTTGTCCAATGAAGTTGTCTGAAGGAAACTGAACTTTATGTCCAATGTGTAAAATGTTTGTCTCATTTCTTTAATGAATTGTGCTTAATTTTATTAAAAAATGAAATTTAATGAAGAGTACTTAATACATTAATGCGATTAATATTAACATAACTTCAATGATTTATGGTGTTTAAATTTTTTATTGGGAATTCAAAATGTGTTGTAAAAGTAAAGGCCAAAGTATGCACTGGACTAAAATGTGTGATGATCCTATGTTATTGCAGCGAGCGAATTAAGAACGAGACATCAACATCGATGGACAATCGGTCGAGGAGGACATCCGATTAAACAGTACCTATTTATTTTCATGTGTTTATTTATACAGTGGCTGATGCTTGTTGGTTACCCGCTCAACGAACTTTACCTTCACTAGATTTTTGGTTGGGATTGCTTGCAGCATTACATTTTCACACACAAAATAAAGTAAATCGTTGAGTTATAACACGACGATTCGTCAAATAAATTTAAAAAACACACACATGGCGTATTATACATCGCGCCTTCCCCCACTCTCTCAAGCTAAATGTGAAAGTGTAGTGTTGCTTTATTAACTGTAGCTGATGATGTGAAAATCTCAGTGGTCCAACATTTAGAACTTTGATGGTCAGATTTATTCACTGCATGTTGGTTGGACAAGAAAACATCTAATATTTTATTTTTTTTTAATTTTAATTTTTTTTAAATATATAACCCGCAAGAATTAAATGTTTTCTTGGTGTGTGTGTGTGGTGTAGGGTGGTACTTACTGGATTCACCCCCGGTGTTGCTACAATTTGTTGGCTATATACTGCTGAAGCACATCTTCGTCGCTAATTTCATATACAAAAAAAATTTTTAAATCGATCTCTGCATCAAAACTGATCTAGTAATCCATGGTTTTGATGGAAAGATCGGCACAGGGATTCTATTTATATTCTTTAATCGAATAATAATGTGATTAACTTTAGTTTAAGTAATATTTGTTAATTATTTGTAAATTTCTTGGTTTCTAAATTGTGGAATCGTCGTTATTCGACAATGTAGAAACATTTATTGCATGCCCGATTAGTACCCTTAGAATATAATGCATGAATTATTATTTTTTTACGTTTCATTTATTTTTCGAAATGTTTGAAACAGTTAAATTACAACTTGATTGTAAATTAACTGCCCGTTTTCTTTTGGTTAATTTCTTTTTTTTTTCTTATTTTTCCGAGGAGGATTTAGAATTTTGTATGATCTTCCCTTGTAATTTAAGTTAAAAAACGATTAGCACACATGTATAGCTTGTACAAAAAATATTGCATGCTTATTCATAAAATTCTTTTGATTTAATTTGAGTTAAAACAGAAATGAAGAAATTTGATTGATAAAAAAGAACAAAAACTACAAAATTCTGTACTTTCAAAATTATTGATTGGTGAACTGCCATTTTACTTTCAACAGTAGCCAACTAGAGTTTTTAGTTCTAACTTATACTGAGTTTCAACTCATTTGTATTTAAAGTAAAAGTTAATATGCGAAATGGGTGGGGTGCGGGGTAATGAAAATGAATAAAGTCAAGAAAGAGAAGGTAGTAACAAAAAAATTGCAATTCCAGATCTTGCAATTAAAAAAGGAAGAAAAAAAACTAAAAGTTGCGTGGGTGTAAGTTTTTTTAAAAATTAATTGAATAATGAATTTAATTTCATTTCTGTTATCAAATTAGTATCTTTCTTACATTTTTAATTTTGCATGCTTTTCAAATATATTTTCAAAAGGTGTTGAAAGTATATTTTTAAAAACAATTTATTTTTATAATTTTGCATGCCTGATCAAATCAAATGATAAGGTTCAAGTTCTCTTTATATATTTTGTTAAAATCAATAGAGTTAACTCGGGCCTCGCATGTTATTTTTATATAAAATTCTTTTTATTGATATACATATACAAACGAACAAAATTTATAAATCAATTAATTAATTGCAAAAAAAAAAAGAAAAAATAAATAAGAGAAATAATAGATTAAGATATAATTTGTAAGATATTTCTAGATGAGAATGTGTATGAAACTTGCGCAAAAATTCCTTTTTGTGTAAGTTGTGCTAGGTTGTTATATGTTTGTTTCTTTAATTTTTTGATCACACCTTTATATATTTATTACCATGAAATGTCTTATCACGTTTTTTATTCAATGTTTCACACTTACACACAAAAGTGTATTTTTTTTTGTTTTTGATTTTTTTTTAATATTTAAATATTTTTACGTTTTATTTTGATTTGAATAATTATAACAAAATTTTGTGTCCTTTCCGGACCGTTCTTTTTTCTGTGCATTTAAATATATTTTTGTTGAAATTAATTTGCTTATGATTTTTTTTTTTTAATATTTTGGTTCTTTTAGTGTAGATTTTATTTATTTTTATTTTTTGGGTCGATCGAGGGTGCAATTTTTTACATGATTTGTTTTTAGGATCTGGTGTACCACCCCCTGTATCTGCACCAGCTTTTACGCCAGCACCTCCAACCCAACCTAATCCAGCCGTTCCTGCTCCGCATCCATACGGAGGTAACAACTTCATTTACACTTATTATACACTACATTTCAAGAAGTCGGAGGTTTTAAATAAATATCGCTTGGCGTGGTTTATGTTATTCTTATTACTTCACAATATGTAACACGATGTAACTAAATAAAAATTACTCGTTTTGGCATAAGATTGCTCTGTTGTACTTTTATAAAGGTGTGTCAAAGCAAGAATATTTATATAAGGATTTGAAACAGCTATGTGCCAAAATTGAACTAACAAAAATTTTTAATGAAACACTTTAAGATTAATTTTGTCAATTGTAGAAATAAATTTTGATATTCACCTTCAAAATAAAATAAAATCATCTGTTCAGTTCATTGACCTTCGACGCCATTTGCTAAAATTTGTTTGACATTTATGTGCTATCACAGCTTTTTACAGCATTTATATATCCTTATGTACATATTCTTGGTGTCAAAAAAAGAATTATTTATATTTCATCATGAAATACAATTAGAACACAGAAAGATTCGCTATTTCTAAGCACCTCTATGAGTTGAGTTTTGAAGTACTCATTTAACTGAATGTTGCTATTTAGAAAAAGCAATTGAACTTCTGGATAAAAAAGATGTAAGCAGGTTTAATATTCCCAATAACTTATTTTATTTTTTTTTTAACTTTATAGGTCAATTCCTATATTTACCTTCTCTTAGAAAAGCCATTTACCTCATCACTCCTAATTTCTTTAAATGTCATCCCATTTGCTAAATAATTTTCAATTCAAATCATTTGTGTGGTCAATTGCAGTTAGTTGAATGCAATTTAAATTGTGCAGAGGTGATCAAAAATGACAGCAGTCCACAGGTCTGCCAACAAAATTTACTGCATTTTTTTATTACATGCAATTCAAATTACCGACTGTAAAAGGGCCCTTAATTGTTTAAATAATTTTGCAATTAATGATAAAAAAAATTTAATTTTGTCATATGATACATATACTATCCATATGAAGTAAACAAGGAGTAGTATTTGTAAATCTAAAATTAAGGTGCCACAGTAGATACTTTCAGCTCCGAAAGTTCAGTTCATCACCCTATGCTGGCATTATGAAAATAAGTCTAGTTCATCGTATCTAAACAACTTTGTTTACTTTGAATATAGACACCAATTGAAATTATGTAATTTGATTTTCTTGTTCCTCATCAAAGTTAGCGCCATCCAGTGAGTAAAATTACAAGCTACTTGACTTAAATTTTGTCATATAAATTGTTTTCTTGAGCCTTTTGTTTAATTGGGGATCATTTTTATTTATAGCAATGGTTCCTGGAGTACCTGGAGCAGCACCATATATGATACCTGGGCAAGCACAGTTGTACCCACAAGGACCTCCTCCTACTTATGATCAAGCACTTACACATCCTGCCATAGTTGGACAGCCAGTAAGTTGAATATGCAATATACATATTGTAGCTTTAAACCCATTTGACAAGTTAATGTTAAATTTTGCTAATGCTCAATTTAGCATTGTCATAAGGAAAATTAAATGTGTTCAAATTCACATAAATTTATGACATAGGTCATTCTCATATGTTACATAAACTTTTTTGTTTGTGTATGTTCAAAATGTTTAGTTTATAGGTTAGGCGTTATCAAAAAACATTTAAGGTGGATATTGCCAATTTACCAAGGGTACCAATATACCAATGAAAATTTATAAAAAGGTGATGCTTAAGGTTGTTCTGCAGCTGTTTTTAATATTATTCCCTACAATATATTAGTTTTTAGCAAAATCTCTTCAGTATGGATTACATTTTCCTGGGAAAATAATGTTGTGAATTACTTTCTGCCATAAGAGCCAATGCATTTTCGTTGAACTTTATTTAATTATATCTCAGCTCCTCGTGACCAGATTCTTTTCAAACTCGAGGGAGTTACGTGAATCACTTAAAAGAATATATCTCAAAAATTTCATCAAATTCTCTTTACTCGCCCCTCGTTGCAGAACAACCTTAACATGTGCTAAATCACTATTACAAATTTGTGCTCAAATTATTTTAAATAAAAAAGTGCAATAAAATTTAAATTTTAATTATTTTTGTTGCAGATGTACCCTCCTGGTGCTACAATGTATGCAGCTGGTTATCCTACTTACTTAGGATATCCTACCTATGCTCCAATGCAATACTACCCGACAATCGGCGCATATTCGTATGCAATGCAGCCTGCTCAGCTTAGACCTACGATTATGATTCCGGTAAATCTTTATTCCTTTTTAGATAAAACTAAAAAATCTAAATTGTATACATTTTTGTGAATTTCACTAAACATAAATGAAGACATACCCTTTAAATTTGCCTTTGGAAACAAAAGTTCATTGACTTTATAAAACAATTTTTTTGATCTGAAATAAATGAAACTATTTATGTCCACATGTTACCAATCTACCAATTGTGTTAAATTAGTACATTTTTGAAAATGATTTGCTGGAATTGTAAAAAGAAGTATAAGAAATAACATTTGTTAAATTTGATTTTTGTTTATTTAGAATGGATATGATGCAGGTGCTAGATTTGACGGTATAGCACAACCAGTGTTACCTCCAGCACCCCCTGGTGTTCCCCCATCTGCGGCACAACTAGCAGCAATGACTGGTCATCACGTAGCTTTAGGTCAAAAAAAGGGCTCATTTCTGGCCGGTGGTTCTGACGGAGGCTACACATTTTGGTAGGACATTAGTCCGATAGCAATAATCTAGCCACAATTTTTTTAAAATGATTACAAACAAAACAAATTAAAAAAAATTAAACAAAAAAAAAATTATCAACATGCGAAGTGGACGGATATAATATGTATTATAACTATAATTTGCGGAGTCTTATATTTTTTATTTAACGATGTTTATATAACTAGCCATCCCCTCCCAATATTAATCGATCATATCTTTGGTAATTTTAAGGGACGATGTAAAGCGCGCAGATTCTGACCTCAAACTAGAAAAATGGAAAGACGTGCGTGTATCTTGCATTTATTTTTTAGATGAGTTTAGTTTAATTTAATAATCAGGCTATTTGATCCGTCGCTTGTACAATCAACGATTGGTCTTTTGTATAAGGCAAAACGATACTCTCCCCTTGTACTAACTGTTTAAAAAATGGACTAGTCACTATATATATATTTTTTTTTGTTGCATCGTATTGACTTATGCAAACTTGTTGCGCCAATCAATCGAGTATCTTAATGAAGTGATATTTGATAAACGATACTGTTGAAAACCGCCTGGTTATTTTCGTGCAATACACATAGGACAAAATTTCATCTCCTCAACTCCTTATTTATTTTTTTATTTATTATAAATAATTTTTTTTGTTGTTGGAATTGATATAAATTTTATTTTTAATTGCCTCAGAAGAATAGTTTCAAAAACATCCGACACTGATTTTTCCTATATTGAACGGCAACGATCCATACAATCATCATAAGAAGCAATTTTTAGAACGTACAAGTTCAAAAAATAAAGTATTAGATGAAAATATAAAAAATATTTACAAAAGAAATTTTAAAAAGAAACGGAAAATAAACACCAAACTGTCTTTGATTGTTATTGTTACTTGTAAGTGATTATTCTTTTTGTTGTACTGAGCTATTTGTTGTTAGTAAATTTACAAAAATAACTATTTCTAAGTATGTAAGCAAAATGTCTGCAAGACTGTAAAGATCTATTGTAAAGAAACTAAATAAAAAAAATCTTTAAAACAACTATTTTGACTAAAAACATTTTTCATCAACCTTTCACATATGTACAAAAGTAAACAACAGGACAAAATTGTAAGCACCTCTACAAAATTATTAAAAGAGTTTTCTAATGTGGGACGTCTGGTGTCCCCTACATTATTTTAAGGAAAACTTTCAATATATTCTATTTTATTCAGGAAATATTTCTCGGTGGTTCCTTGCACTGCGATTTTTGAAGCGATTTAAGGTCATACATGTGCAGACAAAGAAATTATAGATGAGCTATAAACTTGAATCTGTTAAAAATATGTTCTTGTCTCTGATTCCCTCACGTTTTTTGCAAGAAAAACATGAAACATTTATTTTAAATTAAACAATGAGAATTTATGCAACCCAAATAACATATAAGTTAGAAAAACATCTAATGTCATTATTTAAAATTTAAATTTCAACGTTACTTTTTTAGTTTGACTAAATTGAATTAATTCTTTAGTTTATTTATTTAGTTAAAGTCTTAAATAAACATTTTCAATCGATTTGTATGAAACTACACATGTATGGTATGTGGTTTATCTATATATAAATTTGAATGGTGAGTTGTTCTCTCTTGCAGATCTCCAATTCTCCAATTTCATTTCGAAAATATTTTCAATATGTTTTAAGTCTTGTACCTGGTTCTAATAATAATCATTTAAGTGACGTGAGGAGCAATACTGGCTGCCTTCCCATTCCCACCTTGTGGAATTACGTCAAAGTTCCCTTTAAAGTCTTTTAGGTTAGATTCTATTTTGGTCCATTTAAATCTTTTTAATTAATTATGTAAATATAAGAGAAGAATAGGAAGAAAAAAAGTGAAAATGTCGCAGATTATGATGATTATTGCAGCTGCACATTTAGTGTACTGTCCATTCACTAAAGTCGAGGAAAGTTTTAATTTGCAAGCTATGCACGATATACTTTATCACAGATTCAATTTAACAAACGTAAGTAAATAAAATTTTATTAAGTGATATATAAGAATTGCATCGATGAATCTTAAAAGTTCGAGCGTTGAGTGAATGAATGTATCTTGAAAGGTTTAACATATGTCTTAACCTTAAATGAACTGTAAAGAAATTTGTAACAAAAATTAAACTAAATTTAATATAATCTACAACATTTTACTTTTAGTTTAAAATGTTTTTTTTATTTTTTGATTCTTCATTTTTATTATTTTTTACTTATAAAATTTTTTTTAAATTCCAGTATGACCACCACCTATATCCAGGTGTAGTCCCCCGTACCTTCTTAGGCCCTTTATTCATTTCCTTAATAATTTCACCGATAGCAGCACTTTTACAATATTTTGATTTTAGTAAATTTTGGACACAATATTTAGGTAAGTCCTGCACCTCCCCGTTTATTTTAAATTTATAAAATATTTAATACTTTAAATTATTTTAGTTAGAGCAGCATTAGGGGGCACAGTAATCTGTTCCTTTACAGTTTTAAGTAAAAGTTTAGAGCGCATTTTTGGTGCACAATGGGCGCAATGGTTCATTGCAATAACCGTGACGCAAAGTCATTTCATGTTTTATTTAAGCCGTCCACTGCCAAATATATTTGCCTTACCTTTAGGTGAGAAGGTACTCTTCATTTTTATTTTTCGAATAAATTTTTTTATGAAATTTTGTGCTTGCTATGACACGAATTTGTTTCAGTGTTGATTGCCTTAAGTGGTTGGTTGAATAATGATAACAAGAGATTTATATTATTCTCCGCAGCCGCAATTATTATTTTTCGAGCCGAATTGGCTTTATTTATGGGCCTGCTATTGCTTTATGATTTATACTATAAGAGAATAACGATAAAACGGTGAGTAATTAAACATTTTCAAAATCATGAAATGATATTGTGTGAATATACAACTCTCTCGTGATGTGTGGATTGCTTTTTAGGTTATTTCAATTAGCTGTTCCGGGTGGTATCGGGTTCCTTTTAATATCCGTTGTGATAGATTCAATATTTTGGAATCGTCCCTTATGGCCAGAAGGTGAAGTTTTATGGTTCAATACAATTTTAAATCGAAGTTCTGATTATGGAGTATCCTTTTTTCTAATTTTACCTACAACTTGATGTATACAACGCCTTTGTTAATAACTGGAGCCCTTACGTAATAATTAAGTATGTTACGACTGCACCAGAAGATGTAGCTTTGTTTTTATGAGCAATATATTCCTTAATTTTAAATAGACATCGCCATTTCTGTGGTATTTTTACTCAGCAATTCCACGAGGTATGGCTGCTTCTGTTTTCCTTCTTCCTATTGGCCTAATTTTAGATGACAGAGTACGCAAATTATTCCTTCCTGCTGTGTTATTTGTATTGCTGTATTCTTTTCTCCCACATAAGGAGTTACGTTTCATCATATACGTCTATCCTTTTTTAAATGTTGCTTCTGCTACAGCTTGCCACAGAATGTAAGTATTTTTCACATTTTTCTACAAAAAAAAAAAAAAAACTGTAAATTGGATATAACGTTCTCTGTTTTAACTCCTTGAATACAAAGGTTTTATTTCTTTTTTCAGATGGGAAAACCGCAGCAAATCCAGAATTTATCACCTGCTCTCTTTGGGTGTCGTGTGCCATTTAGTTGTGAATGCAGTTTTTACAATTTTTTTGCTCACCGTGTCGAATACAAATTATCCTGGAGGCACAGCAATCAGCCAGTTGCATCGATTAGCGAATAATGAGACTTTTGTCAATGTTCACATAGATAATTTAGCAGCCCAAACTGGATTCTCACGCTTCACCGAGATTAATCCAACTTGGATGTAAGAAATTTTTTCATAAATGTTTAAAGGGGTGAGGGATTAAATTAGATTAAAATAAAATAATGGGACCTCAAAGGTTAATTATCTTTGAATACTTTCTAACCTATAAAATTTTATATGTGTAATTTATTATGATTTTTTCTTTCAGTTATGACAAGACTGAAAATTTATCATCTGGAAGCCAACGAATGTACACTTATACACATTTAATAGCCGAAGGTAAAAGCAAATTCTCGCCAAATTTGAAACCGTACGCCGCCACACATGAAATAATTGGCACAATTGATTCTTTTCATCAAATTACATTCAATTACTTTTCAATACCACCAATAAAAATTAAAACAAAACCCGCGCTGTTTATATTAAAAAGGAAAGGGAATTATAAAGACTATCTGGGCAGTGTACAAATTGATGAAAGCGAACAATCAGAGGAAGTAGAAATCGAAGAAGATGTGAGTATGAGTCGTACGAAAGAATTAAATGGAAGCCCAGAAAAAAATGTGGAAGAAGAGGGGGCTTCTGAAGGAACTGAAGAATTGCTCAAAGAACTGGATGAGACTATTGAAGAAATCGATGAGGAATTAGGTACTAAACGTGTGTAGCAGCTTCAAAAGCATGTGCATCCTAATGCTTTAAGTGTCTAATATTTCCAACATGTTAGAAGTTTTATTTCCACTTTAAATTCCTTACCTTTTCATAGCACATTTAAAAAATGAACGAAACAAATTAATTATTTGTTTTGATCTTTACTGTAGGTTTTAATTTTGGAGATTTGGCTTTACAAATGTAATCTCCCAGGTTGTTTAATTTTTGTATTTCCAGAATAGTGTTTTGAGAAGCTTGATTTGTTTAAAACACAGTTCTGGATTAATCATGATAAAAATGTTGGAAATTTAATTTGAATGCTTTTTATAAGTATATTGTAAATAATGTAAAAGCAATAAATCACCTAAATAAAATGTTTTTATTGATTTTAGAAAGTTGTGCAGTTTGTTTTTTAATTTTGCCAAATGGAATGGGTTAGAGCAGGTTATGAATATGACACTATAACACTTCAATAATAAAATTGTAAATTAGATAAACAAGATTTTTTTAGATGAATTATGTTTTTTTCATGAAAAAACTAACAAAAAGTTTAAAGCCAAAAAATCTATAAACTATTTTTTTTTTAAGAAACCAAATCTCAAAATAAAAATTTTGTCTAAATACACCCAAGAATTTTTAAATTAAAGCTCTAAACATACCATATTCATTCTCTCTCTGTTTCAATTTTATTTTGCTTTGCAATTTTTCTTTTGCTTTAGTTAAGTAAAATTGATAAATCTTTCAAGTCAATCATTGCAATTTTTGATTGATTCAATGTTCTGTTCTTTAAAAATGCTAATTAATTTCTTATGAATTGTTTTCTTCAACATGTTTTATAGGTTAAAAGTAGAAGTTAGCTTGCATACAGTAGGTGCTGGATAAATTAACGACAGCCAACTTCTTAATTGCTAGATTCCCGACAGACCAAAATACCGAAAACCAATTTAATGACATGTTTGGACAAGCCAACTTCTCGATGACCAGGCTATCTACATTCAAACTAATAAGTTGCAAATTTCAGTGGGAAAAATCGCTGTTCCAAATTAGGCATTTTTTTCTATTCTTGATGATTTTTGGCCTGACGATAATAAATCTTAAGGTGTACGACTTATTGACGTCAAATTCGGATACATAGAAATTACATTATTGCATGTATTAATCTGAGAAACATCTTCTCATGCTTATTTTACCTAAATTCATATATTTTCTTTTAACGAAAATTTTGTCTGTCGGGAAGATAATCTGTCGGAATTTTAATGGTCGGAAATATAAACATCGAAAAGTTGATGCCCCCGCGCAAAAACCCTGAAGTACTAACGGGGAGCAAAAAAAAAGAACAAAAAGTGTACAATTTTGGAAACAGAAGTTTTTGGGGGCCTCGCAAGTTAACTGTGCAGCAGTCCCCACAAATATTTTTTTTGCCGGCTCTAGATGGAAGATATCAGAATATACATTTGACGAATAAATTTTGCTGTAGTTGGTTAGTTATTATAGAAACTTACAAGCTTACAACTTTAACCATTTACAAACTTAAATAATTATGCTTACAATATTTCCTATATCTTTACTTTACTTTTTTTATAGATTCTTTCATAAAAATGGAAGCCAGTCCTGAAGAAGAGGAAGAAATGTTACGAAAAGAAATTGAAGAAAGTATGCATAGTGAAGAAGACTACGTAGAAAAAGCAACCAGTCCGGATCGAGAAAGCATCGAAATTAGTATTGAAGAATTTGTAATTAAAGACACAAAGAAAGCAGAAGTAAAAATTTCCTCAAAATCCGAAGAAAAGATTACAAAGATTGTAAAACTAGAAATTGATATAATCGAAACAACTCCGGATGAAATTATAAAACCAGCCAAGAAAAATATTTCAAAGAAAACAAAATTATCAGAAAAACCTATAGAAATTAAAATCGAATTAGAAGAAGAAAACCGAAAACGTAAAATTAAAAATATAACAAAATCTTTAGACGAGAATTTAAATGTTACAGTAGTAATTAAAGAAAAGAGTCCAAGAAAAATAAAGGAGAATGCAACTAAAGAATTTGCCCAAAAAGAATCAGAAGATATACGACTAATTAAAAATCAAACAGCAGAAAAGAAACCTCGGCGAAAAATTTTAGATCCCAAAGAACAAATTGAAAAACCTCCAAAAGAAAGTATAAAGCAATCAGTTAAAGAAATAGTACGTGAACAGAAACACAAAACTACAGTTAAAGATAAACTCAGAAATGTTTTAGATAAATTTAAAAGGAAGCGGGCGGAAACAGTGAAAGAAACCACAAAAACGGGAACTAAAGAATTGATCAAAAGAATAATAGAGAGAGAACGAGAATTAGAAGGAAAAGAATTTTTGAAATAATTGATAGCAACCCTAATATTTTAAATAAAGAATTTATTAAAGGGAAAATTCGAGATGTTATAGTGAAAGAAGCCCAAATCGAATTCGAGGATAAAGAAGAAATCAAGTTAGAAGAAGAAGTTGTAGTTCCAGAAGAAGTTGAGGATTTAAATTTAAGGGAAGCTTCTCTTGAAATGTTGGATGAAGAAGATTTTCCACAGAAATATGAAGACCATTTAGGTGGATTGAAAGAAGAGGATGATTATGATTCTGAGTATAATGAAGCTAATGAACAAATTGATAATATAATGACGATGATTAGCGAAATTATTAATAATGTCGAAGAAAAACCGGATGTTGAAAATGCGGAGGAGACTTGACTGTTTGTTTATTGCAATAAAATAAATATTTGTTTTGTTTATTAAAATTTTTTTAAATTGTTTTATCACTGAATATTCTTCGGAAACTCACCGATTAATATTCTATCTCACTCGTACTTAATATCACCATATTATACGCAGCTCTTATTTTCGACTTCTATTATTGGTTTAGAGAGAGTAAGACCTAATAAGTAATTGAAGGAAATAAGTGAAATGGAATTTCGCTTTAATCTTGCATCCCTCACCGCCACAACTTATTTAGATTATTGTTTTTAGTACAAGGAAACTTCTAGAGCTGATTTATTTTTAACTTTCTTCTATTTATCTTTTTGGGTTTGATCAAAATCGAGTAAGGGAAACCAAAAGAAAACTTTGAGTGTGAAATACTTCAAGTTTAAGTTTCATTTTCCAAATAAATTTAGAATAAGAAACAAAATTTAATAAAAAATTTTATTTAAAAATATATTATTATAAATTAATATTTTTTTCTTCGTTTTGGTATCGATTATCATCTAGTTCTT
>JAODAH020046644.1:0-25335 GCA_027574865.2 Coproporus ventriculus | reverse complement strand
TAAAGGTTAGAGTACATAGTTTTGTTTATGTACCCATAAAATTAAAAAATCCATAATATTCCTAATATTTTATATTATAAAAATCATATGGCCATTACTGGCTAGTGTTGTGGCGTTCACTGGCATAAAGTGGCCTTCACTGGGGAAAACGACATTCGATACTTTTTTTAAGAATGAAGCAATTTAATTTGTTTGAAATTTGTAAACAAGTCCAAAAGACCTATAACAACATATCTAAATATGCCTACTACTACTAATTAATAATTTCATCGCCCACAAGACCAAAAAAGGAGAATTTTTCTTAAGGTGGCCTTCACTGGCTTGTTTACCCTATATACAAATATAGATATATTCTCCGGGATATCAAGCACCCCCACATACCCATTTTTTAATACACTTTTAGCTTTTTTTCTGACCGAAAGAAGAGGTTTAGACAAAAATTGATACGAAGAAAAGTTATTTGATTTTACTCAAAGAATCACCAAAAGAAATTTAAAACCGTTTCGACTTGATTTATAATTTTTCCGGAAAACTTCGTGTCCTAATATGCAAAAATTAAGTCAGATTGGTTTCAAATTTCTTTTGGCGATTCTTCGAACACCCACAGCTACCGACTTTTTAACATTTTTTAATAATGGGCAACAAATTCAATTTTTTAATAATAAATAAGAAAGAATTAGTTATTCGCAAAAAAAACTCTAAAAATTTCAGGTTTAATTTAAATTAAATACGTTTGTTGTTCCGAATTTACAAGAATTACGTTCTATATTAGTCCAGTCATATAAGGGGTTTCACCTCGGAATGAGAGATAATAAGCTGTAAACTTGTATAAACCTTTATTTTGGCATTCTAAAAAGTGTCTCAAAAATCTCATAAAATCTCCTGTCCACGTCGCAAGATATCAAAGATCAAAGGTTACAAAAATCAGGTTTTTGCAAATATCTTGCTTCCTATGAATTTTATGTTAATTACATCTATTATAAAAATTGTAGAGCATTAAATTCTCTACAAATTTTGTTTTAAACATTTTTTTGTGGGATTAATTATAAACAACAAAGTGTGTGAAAAAACTCCAAGTTAAACTGATCCTGCTAAAACTGTCACCTTAGCTTAACATCATAAACAGTTACTATACCACCTAAATTTTCTTTCGGGCATTTACTTTTTCATGCATAAAAAGTGCCCGTTTTTTACTAATAGCCGAAATACTTTGCTTTTCGAAGTTTAGCGTGGCGACAGGTCTAAAATAACAGAATTCATTTTTTTTATTATTAAAAAAAATTCATATAAATGAGACCAACGCGGTCATAATAAATTATGTGTTTGTATAAATGTCAAATTCAACTCCTTTTCGCCTTCTATTGACTTCTAGTGGTATCCAGGTATTAAATAAAAAAATTTGTCTGTGACAATATTAATAAATTTAAATACCGCGCATTTCATTGTTGAAGCGACTTACAGCTGATGCGCATACTACGTAGAGTTTTTTGATATTATATTTATAAACATAGTATTATTCAAGGAAATTTTACTTATAAGATACTTTCAATTTCATGTATTATAAAAATATAGAAGAAACGAAATTACGACTTTTAATAAAAATATGTCTTTGAGCCATCCTATACCTTGTTTCTTGTAGGTCCCAAATGTTTTTCAGCTTTTTGCCTCCACAAACAATTAGAAAAAGAAAACAAATAAAAATATGTAGGAAACATTTTTTTACACATTTTAAGGTCATTTTTGAAATCCACCTATATATTTTATTAATTCACAAAAACAAAAATTTATTTATAGATCATACAAAAAGAGTTTAAAGCACAGATCTTTTTATCTCAAAACATATTACTGTTACATCTTTTGAAAATTTTTTCATGATTAATTTTGAGCCCTTCACTGTAAACGAATGATGTGTCAAAATTTCCGGAAACAGGTTTGACAATTTTGAATCTTGCGTTTAGTTTTCTAGCCATTCGATTATGATCAACTAAAGTGAATCGAAAAATTTCAATTCTTTGGAAGAATCCTTTTGCCCATGCAAGAAGCGAATCTTGATAGCCGCCTGGGCTTTGCTAGAAGACTAGCACGGTATGCTTCGCGCTTGAACATTGCACCAAGACCATCGCAAACACATTTTCTATGTGCTGCGGCGGTGAAGTGCCACTCAGCTTCCAATTTGAAGTCTATTTTGTGAATAATTAAATTTGACGTTTGAAATTTATTATTGAAGTTCTGTTTTGCACAGTCGGTCATGTAGACTATTTTCTTAACCTTAGCAACTGATTATATGAATATAAGGTATCAATTGTTGTTGCATAGTATATACGGCCGAGGTGTTGTGCTTCAAACTATCGGAAATAAATATACAATTCACACTTTTTAGTGCATTATTTTCCATATAATGAAAAATGGTCGTAAAAAGTGTTGACTGATTATTGTTAAATTTGCCTGTGAGACATTTTCAACAACGTACTCAGAATTCTCACTAAAATCAAACTGGACAAGTACCTCATTTTCTTTTGTATTTTTTCTTTAATAAATGCAGCTTGTTGTTTTGCAATAAATGAATGGGCTTTCAAAACATTTAACTGGTCTATGAAATCGTTTGCGTATTCTTTAACAGTACTGTGATCGTCTTCAATGTGGCACGATCGATTGAGGTCCAAAATCCGTACTTGATTTCCATTATATTTGCTTCATCTAAAACATCTGAAAGATATTTGGACAATTCTGAAGTTCTAGGGCATTTTTTGCCAAAATAACAAATCGATCTAGCATTCTCACAAATTATCAGGTTTACAAAGTCTTTATAATCGTTTAGCACATATTTCGTATAGTTCGTTATGCTCTTCCAATTTATGGCCTCAATCATCATTTTCACGTTTCCATATTTTGTGCAGAGGCAGACAGAATGCGTACCTTTTTTGCCCATGGAAATACATTTTTCCGGGCGTAATTTGGCGAGAGAAGAAAAACTAAGTTTGCACATGGGCTCGGGATGTGAAGATTTAAACGCCGCGTATAAATCTTTCAGGTCAAGAAGCAATAAACGCTTTTAAACATGTCGACGCTCTCCGTCCATATTCAAATTCATAGAAATGTAATTTTTTACCAGGTATCAATCGGCTATTGATGTCATCATTATTAACATTTTGAACTTCAAGTTTAACTTTTTCACTTAATCTTGTACCGGCGGATTTGTAAACCTTTTCCAAAACTTTTACCGCCAAACAATGAGAAGTCTTAAATTCGCTTGAAATTTTTCTAGTATTCCAATTGTTTGGAAGAAAGAATAAGATCATAAATCTTAGAGAATCGTTTGCTCCAAGTGACTGGAAATTCGATTTTAAATTTTCAAAAATTTCTTGCAGGTCTTCAACGGGTTCCGAAATGTTCTTATTAAAATCTTCAATATCCATGTTGTTACCTTCCTGAGTGAATATATTTACGAATGCAGAAATCGCGTCCACGGAATTTTCGAATGTTTCCTCGTGACTATCCTGAATTTCGTCTATAGCGTGACCTCAAGTGTAAAAAAAAATGTTCAGTCAAAGTTTTTGATGAAAAGTTGTTTTTTACCGTCAAGATTACGAGAAGAATCGCTCATTTGTCTGAATTTCCCACAAATTTTACTATCTTTTGACAGTTCTGGAAATTGAACTATCAATGAGTTGCTCAAATTTCTCAGATCTTTCCTAATATGACCTCGAATTTTGTGCAGATTAACACATCTGTCAGGTCTGTTTTTGTTTTTTTTTATGTTATTCAGCTTCTTTGGTAAGTTGTTATACTTCCTTAAAGACAATTGTACTTTTTGCTCGGCATTTTGTTTTATTTGGTAGATTGATCATATATTTTTCATACACACAAACGAGGATTTATATTTGTGCACATATTGATGCGGAATGTTAGGTTAAATTGCTAGTAAACAATGTCAAATAGATATAAATCACATAACCAAGTAGTGTGTTACGTTATCTTCTCTCAAGATATCTTATTGCACATATAACTTCAAATTTTGTACACATAATAATATAGTCGCGTAGTATGTACAAAGTGAAATTTATACATTAGACAAAACTTGAACATAAACAAAAACATTTGCTAATTATTATTACGGTATGTCAACAAAAATAGTATCTTGTCAAACCTGTTTCCGGAATTTTGACAGTGAGGGGCTGTGTGTATGTGATCATTTTGTGAACGTTCTAGCGATTAAACGACTGAGCCAATCAAATGGAAAGTTGGTGGGTATATTACCTGCCATGACTTAGATCTGTATACATTTTCAGCGAAATCGCACTTTCGGTTTTTTTCAGAAATTACAAAATATTGTTTTTTCTTGTGAACGCTCTATAGGCCAAACGAAAACACCAATCAAATTGAAATTTTTATCATAAGTTTGAAACCAATGTGAAGAACTGGATAGTTTTTGGGCCAGATCGCATTTCCGGCTTTGCCAAAAATTACCTTTTTACGTACTTTATTGTGAATACGACTACGTCCGAGCTCCTATTAATTTGCCAAAGTAATGTACGGGAAGTATAGTAGAGACCACATCTGATTTTTAAATTTACTTTTTAATTTGCCTACTCAAAATTTACGTTTTTGGCAATTTTCCGACCCTACATGTAGTTTTTTAATCTTGACGTTTCGGCGCAATTGCATGTTCCATCCTCAGAAGTCGCTTACTTACTATAACAGTCAGAATTATACGGGAAAGCATCGAAATCGAAAACCATCAAAAATCAAATATATATACATATATAACTTACAATGCCCGGTAGTTTATGACTGCGCGCCACAAAAGAACTTAAATATATGTCAAAACCTTCAACTTTTGGAACTTTTTGAACTCCGGTAATATCGCGAAAACATCCAAAACGTGTACAGGAATCCTCAAAGTGCTAAAATCACTTAAAATCACGAAGTCTATTATTATTACAATTACAATACTTTCCTTAGCATAGTAACTTTTTCAATTCATAGAAAATATGTTTTATTTCGAGAATAGCGCTTTTTATTTCATTCAGCTATCTTCAAAATTAACCGAGATATTAGCAATTTTATATTTTATGACGTTATGTCACTAGGTTACGCAAACATGCATTCTTTAAATAATATCTAATTAAAGATCAACCAATTTACATTATGACCAAATACATATTTTACCATTCATTAATACAAAGTGTGTACTCACTCCAGATTTTTGATATAAAAACAATGTACTACAGATGTTAGATTATATTTAGAATCATACACTAAAGATCTGCTTCTTTTTAATTATGAACATGTAAAATTTCAATTAAAACGATTTGCGTTTGTTTAATAATATTGTTAAATATTCTAATGAAATTGCCGACAATACAACTAACTCAATTTTTGTAAAAGGACTTTAAAAGTAAGCAGGTAATATAGAAAGTGTAAATATATATGTACTATAATAATAACCGTATTTTCACATTATAACATTTTCTTATTGGTATAGGATGAAAGGGGAAAGATTATGAGGCGGACCATCATGCGCTATGTTTGTTTATGCGTAACAATGATGTTCACCATGATCTCACCAAGGGTTAAAAAACGATTTCCAACGTTAGACCATTTTGTTGAAGCTGGACTATTACAACAAAGTGAAAAACTAATTATTGCAGATTTAGATAATAAATTTCCAAAATACTCCAAACACTGGTAAGTCTAATATTTGAATATGCAAGATTCTTTCACACCTAACTGTTAACAAATACTGCATAAACAAGCTGGGAAACCTGGCGGTGAGCAAGGTATTATTTAAACACATGTTCAATTTAAAGAGTAGGAAACGGGGTTTTTCTTTAAATTTCATTTAGATACTGACTTTTCGCTTGTTTTGAATAATGACGGTTAAATTTCTTTAAAACATGTTCTTTTAGTGTAAAAAATCAAATTCTGGTGAAATTTCCTTAATTTCATCAATTTGGGAAATAGCGGACACCCTACTAGACATATACATAGGAAAAAAGTATTAACTAACATATGACAATGACATATGTCATAAATTTACATAAAGTTTAGAAAATTTTCATGAAAATTTTTAATTAAATTAACAAACAAATTTTCTGTATGACACGATGCTAAATTTGACAATTAATTTTTATAAAAATTTACATGTTAATTTTATATCAAATTTGACAACGTTTCATACAGACTTTACAGTAGAGCGTCGATAATCCGGATTAATTGTTATTGGACCCTGGCCGGATTATCAAAATGTCCGAATATTCAAAAAGCACCAATAAAATTCGTTTGAGTTCATAACAAAAAAAAACTTGTTAAAACCGTTAATAATTCACTTTAGTGGTTAAATATGTAATTGAAGCAGATAAACAAAACCATTAATTATGTAATATGAACTTATAATATATATTTTAATGAAAGAATGTACATTATGTAATGTAAACTTCAACTTTTTTTTCATCAGAATTGAATCCGGATTTTTGACGTCCGGATTATCGACGCTTTAATTTATTCTCCTTCATATTTGAAATAACGCAATAATTATAAAGAGGAATATGTATGTATATTTGACTTGTGACAATAAAAAGGGAATATATTTATTTTGATTTCCTGTAAAGAAAAATGTAACGTTATGGAAAGGTAAACCGAATCTTAAGCATTTTTATGCGCTAAATACGAATGTAGACTTAAACTTCCCAGTAGGCTGAGGCTTCGAGATACAAACTATCCACTTATTGAAATACATAATGAAACCTCTAATAACGAACACCTCATAGCGGACAATTTCGATTCTCTAGCATTGTGCATAGTATTACATCGGATTACGTAAAGTCTTCCAACTTAAATCTGGGTTAATAAAATTTTGGGTCTCAATGGAGTGTCAAAATATAAGCTTAAAGGTTTCTTCTTCTTAACCTCTTGCTCGTTCCGGTGATCTATTCTGTCCACAAACTTGAGATAAATGTATAATTTTTATGACACTTTATTAGGACCCAAAATTTTTGAAGCCCAAATTTGAGTTGGAAGACTTACGCGAGTTCTTCGACAAGGCTCGAAATGCTAACGCGAGTCAATTACGACACTTGCCATATACAGGCCGAAGCTCTTTTAATTAAAAATGATACTTGGGGATACGTATCAGTCGATATTAAAGAGCCAATTATAAAAGGTAAAGCCGAAGTCCTTGTTGCAGCTAAAGCCGCGCAAAGCGAATGGAGGAAAATGGACAGTAAGGCCAGGGCGAACTTAATTCTATCAATAAATCCTTCCGAATTGAAACAAATTCGAGGATGCTTGACTTCGAGAGAGGTATGGTGCAAATTAGAATATACATATGCTTTTAAAGGACCCGCAAGAAAAGCCGCGCTATTAAAACGTCTAAAGCCGGGTTTAGACGATGCAATAAAATGTAACGATTTGTCTGCAACGACAAGATGCACCGTTTTGTCGAAAATCGCAAGGGCATGTTCTTCTTTTCTGACATTAACTCTTCTATTAGTTTGGCCAATATACACTTTTAACAATTTCGACAAGGCACACTGTAGACACCTTAGTTCTCCAAAGGAATTTTGTCTTTAGGTTTTGACAAAATATTTTCAATTTTCCTATATGGCTTGAAAGTAGGTTTAATTTTGTGTGAGCTTAGTAGTTTGTCTATTTTGTCTGTAATGCCCTTTATACATGACAACTTAACATAACCAAGTACATCTTTTTCTTTATTATTTTCTTGTTCGACTGAGCCTCTTCTTTTCATCAATTTTTCAATTGTATGTTTTTGGAAACCATTAACTTCTAAAATTTTGAATAGGTTTAAAAGTTCACTATGAATATTTTCTTCATCGCATATTTGCGATCTGAAAATTAGAGATTTTGCGACCGAATTTAACTGTGATGGATGATGATGTGAGCTAGCATTTAGATATCTGTTCGAGCTGAGAATTTAGGAATTCACTGACTGTTTCCTTTACTTTCGGCCAAACTACTCGCAGAAACCTCAAAGAATATATATATATAAGAAAAAGTTGGTATTCCTCTCTGATATATTTATTTTAACTGCTATTTCGGGTACCATGTACCCATAAATGTAGCAAACTAAGTAAACCAAACCGGGATATTTATGCAATTACTTAAACTAGGTGTCATAAATTGTAACAGAAATATAATAGGTAGTTGTGAAGATAATGCTCCAGCAATCCTTTCTTTAGTATTTTACGACGCATAAAAGCTGGTCATTTAAAGGGGCTGAGTGTGTTAATTAAATTATATTGGTGTTTTTTCATAAATATTGCTTCTAACGTGTTGAGGTATTTATTATTCGATGTTTTAATTAGAGATGCATTATTGATATTAAATTTGTGTCCGGTCTCTATGGAATCTTTGGCTATTGCCGATTTATCCACTTTGAAATTTTTTATGTTTCTTATAAGCTCCTTGAATCTGATATCTAAGTTTCTCGTGGTTTGTCCTGTGTAAACTTTATTGCAATTTCTGCAATTAATTTTATAAATACCGAATTTTTCAGCAGCCTCTGTTTTATCCAATCGATTTCCCAACACTTGATTCAATTTAGTGGTTGTATAAGCTGGTTCTAAACCATATTTATTAAAAAGTTTTTGATTGTGTGTTCACCTTGAGGGGAGTAGGTAATTTTTCTGAATTTAAATTCTTTATTTTGAGTTGTTAATTTCGTAATATTTATTAAATTTAGCCTTCGTTGTTTGTTTTTAAAGAGTTTTTCTATTTGATTTCTTCTTCTTTTATAGCCTAAGGAATTAGCTACGTTAAAAATGTAATTTATTTCTATTTATTTATTGTCTTTATTAAGTGGTAACGAAACAACTCAATGTATTAAATTGTTAAAAACTGATAATTCGTATTTTAAAGGGCAATTAGCTAAACTGTGAATGTTTTCGGTAAATATAAAAATAAATTTGTCTTGGTTTCTAATGATTTTTATGTCCAGGAAAGGTAAGCAACCATTGTTTTCTTTTTCAAACGTGAAATTGATAGATTTATGTACAGAATTAATGTGATTTAAAAAAGTTTCAATATTAAATGATGTATCTACTACTGCAAAAATGTTATCAACATATCTGAACCAAGTGCCAGGAAAATTAGGATAATTTTTAAACATATCATTTTCAAAAGCATATAAGAACAATTCCGCTAAAAAGGGAGACAGGGAATTTCCCATCGCCGTCCCTGTTTTTTGTTTGTAAATTTTTTTTTTGAAATTCTAGTATCTAAAGGGAATTTAAGATCTTTAAATTGTTACCAATAAATTAAAATTTAAAGACATTTTGGTGTCGTTCGATGAATCTCTTTTTCCTAGTATCCCAATAGATGTCACTATGTCTTAATTAAAAAATTTACTAGAATTTAGCCACATTCCACATAGAGAAATTGAAGAATATTTAAGTCTAACTAAATTAGTGATGGATTTGAATATTTTCAAATTTTACACCGCCATTGCCACTGCTTCTCGCGCTGTCGTATTTACTGCTCAATATAATTCTGAGGCGGTGAGTATTTACACACTGTGGCAGTAACTCAATGTTGCCAGACGTACCATAATTATGTAATTCAACCATACTTTTCTTACCTACAATAACAAATGAAATATTTATGCAGAACCTACATCGACTTATTTTGTCCATAACAAGAAAAAAATTGCACAAAGTAGTATACAAGAAAAGTCCTCCTTTACGCGGCAACTGAGCGGGAGAGCCGAATGTAAACGCACCCCACCGCTCCGTGCTGCCGCAACGAAAGGAGCATAGGGCCATGGCGAGTAGAAGAAGTAACCCGTTTACATTCTCGAGCTGGTCACTTCCCTGCCTATTGTCGTGGAAGTGGGCTGAGTGTAAATGATGTGTAAGGAAGCCAAATGCGATCTTGGTGAAACATCATGGTTTTTGAAATGGAATAATTCAATTAATATTCAATATATTTTATTAGTTTTATTTTTATTAAAAAGAAAAGAGCGGAAGTTTAAGATGTATACAAAAAAAGTCGACACTAAATATTCCAACTGGATGGAACAGTCTTTTACAAACTTCAGACAAAAACTCAAAAAATATAAAAATAAAAATACAAAACCATTGGATGAAACACAACCTACCTTAACCAACATCAAAAAACGGATGAATACAACCCATAACAAGAAGCCGTTCTTCAACAAACAAGGGAAATCTTCAGTTGCTGAGCAATGAAATATTGTGATTTCTGACGTTGAAATTTAAAGTTACGTCATTACTTGCATAGTTGCCAAATTTAAAATCTTGAATAAGAAAATTGTAATACTTTCGAAACGTTGATAAATAAAAAAAATAAAATAACGCGAGAAGACACCCAGAATTTCCAAAACGCATATATATGTTGTTGAAAATTTCGCTTTGTTAACTTTTAAATTCTACCAAAACAACCTGTTAACGCAATACATTACGTTACGAATACTTTCAAATTGTTCTCCTGAAAATTCTTATTAAATGTATTTGGAACAACAAAACTATAGTGATGATGCAGTATCCCCCTCTTATTTTTTTAAATTTTAATAATTTCCTCAGGCTGCCAATAGTTTGGGCTGCAAGTATAATCACTCGCGCAAGAAAAGAAGGTCGAATTCGAGACGATTTTGCTGTTAAGACAATCATAGATGAATTAAATAAATTTAGAGGACAATGTGGATTACTACTCAGTTATGATACAATTAGTGTACCGCTTGTATATACTCAGGTATGTCCTATGGACTAACACTCAAATTTAATATTAACATCATTTTTTTTTCAGACAGTAACTTTAGCAGTTTACAGTTACTTTTTAACAACACTATTTGGTCATCAATGGGTTGACCATAGCCAATACAAATTTGATCTATATTTACCAGTTTTCACACTGTTACAATTTTTCTTTTACATGGGATGGTTGAAAGTAGCAGAATCTCTAATTAATCCATTTGGAGATGATGATGATGATTTTGAAATAAATTGGATGATTGATAGAAATTTGCAGGTCAGAAAATATCATTTCTTTGTGCGACAAACTTTTTAAAATAGAATCAAAACTTTTGTCTTATATTTTATTATTGCAAATCACTAGTCCCATTACCAAAATTTAAGAACTTGTACCAACACAATTAAACAACAAAAGTCAATTGCTCCAAATTGTAGTTTCGGTATATGTTTGCAACATCTTAAAATATGTTGACATTATTGCTTAGTCCCTTTTTGCCAGTCATTACAGGTAAATTGTAGATATTTACTGCCTGAGTTGTATAAAAGCCTATCGATAACTTAGATCACTGTTATGAAATTCAATTTGTGTGCAGACTGATTACTCGATCTGATAATAGCTGGCGGATAGACAACAGGATCTGACGGGCCGGATTTTTTTTACATTCCCTCAAAATCTATGATTTTCATTTTTAAGTCTGCACAACTTTATTTTACTTCTCACTATATTCAAAAACTTAATGAGTTTTTTTGTTTGATCCATATGTATTTTGGTATGCTGAAAACGAATCTGCAGTTAAAAGTTGTCTAAATTTACAGCGTTACAAGTTATCAGCCATTTTGATTAAAAATTTGTTTAAAGCACCAACGACAACTTCAAAATTGCTTTTTAATCAGAAAACTAAAACAGAAAAAACTCCAAGGTTCTGGAATTTATATGCTACCTTGTGGTACCGAGGAATGTAAGGGAATATATATAGATCAGTCTGGTCGGAGTATAAAAACACATTTTAAAGAACACCACAGATCTTTTAGATTAAAAAAATTCTAATTCAACCTTTGCTAACCATCTTTTGGAAAGAAAATCCCGAATTCTCTAATTTAGATTCCATTAAAATGTTACATGCAGAAAAGAAAAGTAAGAAATTAAATTTGTTAGAATAATTAGAAATCATAAACATAAAAATTCTCAAAATTATAAATTGCTTAACGACCAGACTAAACTATATTATTCCCCATTATTTAAATGTATTTGATAATAACATCTTACAATTCTTCATGTACCTGATAGAAACCTGTATTACAATCTAATTTAATCTCCTTTGCTTAGTCCAGATCAATTAACCTGCGTTTGCACCAATATTTTGTACAGTTACTCCCAAAAATTTTATTTTATTTGCATTTTATTAGTTCCGTTTGAGAAAGGAAGAAGTTTTCCGAACCCGGTAACGGTTCAACCCAAAATATAGTGACATAGAAACAAAGAAAAAGTGTTTTATTTATCTTCTATCTAAGTAGAAATAGAAAAATGCTTCAGAACACTCAAGCGGTGAAACTAAGCAGAATTTTGAAAAAATGAATAGAATCAAAATTGTCGAGAATCACGTGGTCTACATCACAACATATTTTCGAAAAAATGCGTAGTTTTTCATCAAAACACAAAAAAACGCAAAAAGGGCAAACAATCAGTAATTTCTTGTCTAATTTGAATACAAACAATAATATAATATGTAAAATTTGGTTAAATTAGTCGTTTTTGTTCAATTTTTAGCTTGTAAAGAGCGGAAAGAAGATAGAATTATTGGGGGTTCAATTAGATAGATAGATAGAAAATTAGAAATTTAAATTTGGTCGTTTTATTCGATTTTAAACATTGATTTTTTCTTCTTGTTATTATAAATTTGAGGAAGTTGGACTGATAGTGGATCGGATGTATTGGAAAAAGATTTAATGATGGGAAATTACAATTTTCCGATGATAATGAGTAGAGTAGAGACAATGAGTTGTAACGATAGTAGATTGAGGTCGAATAAGAGAAAATTCGAAATACATGCTCTTACAGTGTAAAAAAATCAGATTCTGCTGGACCTTCCATGATTTCATCAATTTGGGAAATAGTGGAGACCCTAATATAAATATTATCCACTGATGTATATTTTAGGGTGTTTGATATTTCCCATAATGACGAAATCATCTCAAATTGTTAATTGTTTTTTCTGGTTCATTTTGACACATATCAAGCTCAAAAATGTTTTATATGCAATTTTTTTCTTTTTAGGTTTCATATTTAATTGTAGATGAAATGCATCATGAACATCCAGATTTGGTGCGTGATCAATATTGGGATGAAGTATTCCCACAAGAATTGCCTCATACTCTAGCATCAGAACCTTTTAGAGAACAGCATCCTCAGCCATCTACTGCAAACATTGCTGTTTCATCTCCCGACCAAGAAATTGTCATACCAGCTAGTTCGGTGAAAGTTGATGACTTTGATTTTCAAAGTGGAATTATGTTCACAGCTAAACCGAATACCAGCATTAAACGAGCCGGTTCTTCACACACTAATTTGGATAATACTGTACCTGGTAAATCAAATAGTTGTTGTAGTATTTAACAATAAAGTAGCTGTGTTATTTTAGATTCCATACAACGTGTTGCTTCAGTTACAAGTATACTAAAAAAGATATTTAACCGTGAGGATAGTAGGACTGAATCTCGAATGGAAGGAAGTAGACGGGGATCAGCGGTTGAATTAAATAATTTACCAGTTCAGCCGAAAACACCAACAGGTTTAAAGATCACTGATCAGGTTATTGAGGAAGTAGATGAACAACAAACAATTACCTCTATGAGAGAAGCAAACGAGAAAAGGCCAAGTGTGATTGGAATGTTTGGACCACCCCCGCCATCAGAGCCTGTACCAGTACCACAGAGGTTCTAATTAATCTAATATACTTACCTTAAATACTAATCAAAGAAACAGTATTCATTTTAAAGTACTAAATTATCACTTTTTAATATTTAGTTACTTCTCTTTAACTTCCCATATTTGTTTATATAAATTATATACTAGTCTGTGGCATTGTCAGTCTAGTTAACTTCTTTAAAACATTTTTTGAATGGAATCATTCTTATATGTTCGGTCAGACTGTACTTAAAAGTTTAAAAATTGCCAAGAAAATTTTAAATACAGTCAGTTGAGGGGCGCAAATTCTTTGACCATTTTAGAACAATCAACCGCAGAGGTACTTCGACATTCGATAGAACATTTCAGTTTTGTATTAGTCAGTTCCAAATATTGTGGGCATTACCATCATACTTTTTAAAACTTTATCAGGAATTATAACTAGTTATAGTTTTTCATAATTGCAGATCAGCAGGTTCTTCAAGGTTTGAATCTCATCCAGCTTCTGCCCATTCAAAAGGTTCAGTTCCGATAAGTGAAACAGATAATATCAGCATAGGATCTGATACTGATAATTCATCAGATGACGAATTTAATCGATTAAAACATATGCGTCAAGAAGAAAGAAAAAGTCGGTTAGTACATTTTCAGAAGTAGACAGCTAATTGCTTTAACCATAAATAGAAATTAAATTTGGAACAAATTATTTTTAAGAAATATAGAGAAATTTGTCAGAAATAGTTGAATACTGTTATTTCAATTTTTTTGTCAATCTTTTGAGTGCTACTATATCTGTCTATTTGCATGCCCTACATATATTTAATTAAAAAAATTAACTCTAATAAAATTTCAGGTTAATGTTAAATCTTGTTCGATCTTTAAGTAATAATCCAACTGATGGGGAGTCAGAGTTACTAATAAGAAAAAAATCTACAGAAACAAGCCCAATTTCTATTAAAAAATTATCCCGTTCAATAAGTGGACACAGTGAAAGCGATATACTTTTGTATGATAACAGAAGAAGAAAATCTGGTCCTAAAGTTAGCACATCAACCGAAGTTCCTGAAGATCCAAATGAATCAAAAGATATATCATGAAATTGAATTTTTATTTGGATTGTTTTTGTGGCACTAGCTTTAAATTTCAAGTATTCTTATTTATTTGTGATTGTATCAAGCAGTATTGTTATAAGTTATAAATAATAGGTTGCCTTACCATGAATGGCCTTCAGAAAATTTTTATATTTTATAAACTTACAAAAATTTTTGCTCATCATGCTCTGTTGTGGAAAAACGATATACTTTTTAAGCTATATGTAACTTTTTTCTATATAAATGTTCATGTTTGCCAGTTTTTAAAACTAAATGTGGTCTATTTCAAAGACGAAATAAATATAAATTGCATAATTATGTTTGTTTTTTTTTAATTAAGCCTTCTTCAGGGCTCTACACAAATAAAATTTTAAAAATCATATAAATTAACAACTAACAACTCACCTTAAATTTATATTGCTTAAAAACATCTTCATGTGATTGCGCTAAGTAATTTAGTTACAAAATTTATACCAACAATGTTATTTTTTTCTATATAAATACACTGAAAAATCTGTGGAACTCCAAAGTAACTATTTGGATCATATCTGCGCAATTTGATTAATATTATCAGTAAGATGCGACAATTTAAAATCTTCTAGATTCAAGGCACTATCTTATTTAACTTCGACTCTCGGAACTGTGATGGTTCCAGCGTCGGAAGTAAAGCGTTCAATGTATTGTAGTAGAGCAGCTTTGCACTTCTAGGTTTCATTGAATAGAGAGTTTTATACAATGTTGAATCGAACTCATAGAGATCATATATTTCGAATTGTTACACTCGGATAGATAGGACCATCATGATTTCAATGTTTGCAGTACCAAGAGAAGGAAGGAGAAGGTACAAGACTCAGATCGTCATGCCGTGTGATAAAAGGATGGAATTTCCAAAATTTACGAAAAAGAAAATGTTAATACTCTATTATATTATAAATGTTGTATATATGTAGGTACACAAAAAATCCACAACCTAAACCAGACCGTCCAAAATAAATGTATTTTTGTGTGCTGAATCCAAATTTATAACTAGGGTCACTTTGGCACAACGAAAAAGTATATTATGATTATCAATTCAAAGTCAGGACACAAAAATACATTTATTCAAGGTTGTAGACTTTTTTGTTTGCCTATGTAATTTTTTGTTTAGAACAATTGGGAATAAAGGTATATGTATATGTACATTGTATGCAAACATAAGACAATTATAATTTAAAAAGTGTATTGTATTATATATAAATAAAAATAAAATATTTTAAATTTACTAATATATTTCACAAATTTTTCTATATTTTAGAGCGAGTTACAATATAATCACCATGGTAATGACCATCTTTCTTAACAATATGGGTCGTTTCAGGCAATAAACCAATTTCAATTTGTGCATCGGGTTCATCATACAATTTTACTTTGAAAGTTCCCAAATGGGAATCTTCATACAAAATTAGAGTTCTTGGTAACAAAAAATAGTGTTTACCTAAATATTCATATACATATACAATAAATTTTTCTGAAAACAACTTTCCATCAATTTCCAAATATATATATATATAAGTTTTACAAGATACTAAAGCATTGCTGTTGTTTATAATTTTTATATACATGTTTCCATCAAAAGGACCTACTTGTAAGCGAGAACATATGTTCAAACTTCATTTTCATAACTTAGTTTTAATTAGTACATTTTTATAGCAGTAATTGGCTAAGGACTTTACTTCCTTATTTTTCTTTCAAAAACCATTCCCCATAAATGTATAAATGAATCCATATTTGTCATCATGGAAGGATAGTGAAACCATATATGCATTTTGGGTTTTAACAACCAAAATAATTCAAAATAATGTTTGTTATGTTTTGATAAGAGAAATTTTAATCTGTTCTCATCTCCCATCAAAGGCATGTGTGATGTAACAATGTTTCACAACACAGTAGCTTCATCAGGCAGATGATAAATGATTTAAAATTACAATTTTTGGACCATTTATACAAAATTTTAAGTTTTAAATAGTAGGGGTAGATTGTACAAATGTACAATGATTAAATAATCGTAACTTGATACAATAATTGTCTTATACAACATTAAATTATATCGGTTTGCCCTCTACTAAAGTTAATAAAGAATTTTAAAAATTAGGTATTTCAACATCGTTTAAAACCAAATTTTCGATTTCTAAGTTCATTAGCTGCCCATCCACTAACGCTCTTTGCGTCAGGAAAGCAGAATCGGTGCAGAAAGAGTGTCAATGGATGAGGTATAAAAGGAAAGTATGACGGTCTCTCCGACATTTGCGTTCATCCCGACGTCCCATTCCGCCGTTCTTTCCGACAAGATTGACCGAATTGAGTTTCTAATGGATGGTAACTACTCTTTCCTTTTGCATTTTTTTCTTTGCACTTTTCTCGCGTTCTTTTCACAGAAATAGACCTCTACTTCTCTGGTTCTTTTCCATGCTATTAATGAGGACTCTCCATGACATTTAATTAGAGAATAATGGAATCTTTTGACGTATTAGAAGAAAAAGAAAACAACAAAAGATACGTATATAGTAAAAAATAAATTGAAACATTAAAGTGTGAATTGAAGTTAAAAAAATCATCGAAAAACTAAAAGGTCTAAAAATTTAAAAACAAAAAATTCTCAAAATCGATCAAAATTTGTTTTTATATTTCCAATTTTTTATTTCGGAAGTCCAAATTCTTGCAAAATTTTTACTTTTTAAAATTTAGGATTTTTAACATTGTTTAATATTTTCCTGATACTCCATATTTTGATTTTATGGATTTTTCGATTTTTTAATTTTAAATGTTGGAGTTTTCAGTTCTTCAGATTATTTAATTTCATATTTTCAATTTTTTTTCTTTTATATTTTTGATTTCACGAATTATTATATTTTTTAAATTTTCCATTTTTCACAATTTTCGATTTTTGAAATTTTCAATTTTGCAATTATAACTTTCCTAGATTTTTTCAATTAAAAAATCGGAATTCAATTTTTTAAACCTTTTTTGTAATTTTAAAATTTTTCGAATTTTCAAGTTTTCTATTATCATATATTTTCCGAATATTTTCCTGCTGCGGTTATTTATTCTCCGTGCCGAATCTAAATTTTGTACACGGCACGATACTAATCCCGACAAATTTTGTAAAAGGACACGCTTTTCCTTCAAAATCAAATAATCCTCTTAAAAGTATGAAGAAAGAAACCATCCACGAACATTCATTCCTACCAGCTTCGTAAAATGACAAAATCGAGAGGATTGAAGATGTTATGTGGATGGGTAACGAAAGGATTGCTCGGCATGCCAAAAGATGGCAAGATTGCACGCCGTTACAGTCGCGCGATAAAGGCAGTAGGAAAACAGTTGTTTATTTGGGCAACGACAAGATTGTTAATCACGCCGTGCTTTCTTTCGCAATAAACTCGGAGGATAGTACAGCGTGTAAGAACCTTAATGGACGAGCCGCTATTAATAACGATAAAGACAAGGCAAGCAACAAAAAGAGAATTAATTATGGCTTCAACTTGCACTAACAAAGTGTACAGCTCTTCAAACGTTAAAGCAGCAGATTTTAAGACTCTTTTTAGATGGTATTTTACTGCCTGTACACCGGCCTCCCGCAATCCACCAAAGTGAGGTGAACGATTAGGATTAAATTGAAATTTAATTCCAAGAGTCAACAAGTTATTTTGATTTTCTGTGACCCAAATTCGTTGTAAATTATGGAGCTTGATACTTTGCCTAGTCGAGCCATAAGACGTTTCAACGCATTTAAAAAGGCTTTGGATGTCAAATTGCTTACTAGTTCCAAATGAACTGCCTTTGTAGCAAAACATATGAAAACAGCAATATAGCATTTCACACTTCTTTTGCTTTTAACATCGCCCTCCTTTATCTGGAGCAGACCCGCGTAATCTATACCACAGTTAATAAAAGTTCTACAACTATTTATTCTAACCCTAGGCAAATTTCCCATGACAGGTTCATACGTCTTAGGTTTAGTTTTGTAACAAGTTAAACATTTGTGAAATCGTGTTTCGATCGTTAATAACACAGGTCTACAAAAAAAATAAAATAAAATGAACAATATCGGTGACCAGACCTACTCATTATTATGTAGTTTGCAGCGCTGAACACGAATCTAACGCCTAAATTTATTCAGGACTTCAGGATTTTTTTAACTCAAGATTTCTTTGACTTTGAAAATATTGAATTCAACCAGAAACTTTGAATCAGTCTCAAAAATTTTGTTCAAAAGTATGCTTGTGCAGCGTACGTACAACTCAGATACCATGGAATAAGTCCCCCACCTAATCAGAGAAATCGTAGAACCTAACTGCGTAGTAGTTAACAACGGGAAAGAATTAACTAGTGAAATTCCTCAATATCGTGGTGTTCTACTCTCTTAGTCCAACATTATTTCAAAATTTTGCAAACTTTACTAGGTAACATAATAGCTGAAATTCATATATCATCGTTTCAATAAGTATTCGTAACTAACAAAGAGGAACCTTAAAAGTTGTTTTTAATTCTCGAATAACAGTTCTTTGTTAACCACTCTATAAATAAATTTATTAAATGGAAACTTAATTTCCTTAGATATTAAAAAAAAACTAGAATTATATGAAATGGTTTAATTGTGCACTTTCGTGAAGTAAAAAGCCAATTAGTGCAATTAAGCTCAAAAATGCCAAAATATGCAATTTTGTGCAAAAATGTGCAATAACACAAAAATCCGGTCTCTAGTTATAACATTTTATTGCAAATTCATTCAAGCATGCCATGACTGAAATTTTTCCCCAAAGAAATAAATTTGAAAGTTGGCATTATGAAATTGATATTTGCTTAAACCTAGACAAGTTATCTTCAGAAAATAGGCAATTGGGTTGAAGATGGCAAAGCGATTCCGCAATAATGCAGATTTACAAACATATTTCACGACTGAGGAAAGGTATTACATTGTAAGTACTATAATCACTTGGTTAAATTTATTATTATTTAAGGTTCACCACTTTTGAAGATAAACTTAACAAAAATCAAATTAGCCATACAGATGCATTAGAATTACTGAACAATTGCATTTCATATTTAGGAACTCTTATTAACCGTGAAACCGACAGTGCAAATACAGTAAGTAATTTTAAATTCAACAATCTACCAATATCTTACTGAAAGATTTACTTTCTTTAATAAATCTCAAAATAATAAAATAAATAAAGATGGCATTGAATGAACCCAAAATAGTTTTATAGCTATAAATTGTCCAGTCAAATGAGGTGAAATTGAAAGAAAAGTCTAGAAATAAATTTTTTTTAACATGTAGGTTTTGGTTCCCATAACAACATGATCATTACGCGCATGCGCGCGCAGTTGAGCATTCTGAAAAATAGCTGTATATACAGTGTATTCTAAAAAATGGGTGCTAGCCGATAGCGGTTTTAATAATGATCTAACACCCAACAAACAATATATATTTTTCAATCGGATAAAAAATCTCACAACATATGCGAAAATAATTCTTTTTATAACGTCATCATATACAAGTGGTGACATTATCGACAAATTTGTCAAATTCGCATGGTTATTTTTTTCCATCGATTCCGACAGCAAACTTTACGTTGTTTTCAATGGTATAAATATTTAAGATGATGTTATAATATAAAATTTCCAAGATAAACGTAAAAAAGTTATTCCAGTAATAGTAGTGAAAACACATTAAATTTAATTTTATTTCCTTCTTATTTTTGTTAATTATTCAAAAATAGAAAATTATGATAAATTAGTAATTTTTAATTTTTCAACGTTTTTCATTTTTTTATATTTAACAAAAAAAAAAAACGAAAAAACGTAAATTAAATGTGTTTTCGGTTAAGTGATTGTAAACAATTGTCTTTTATAAACAAATTTTACTTCCAGAACTTACTACAGCAGAGCGTCGATAATCCGGACTAATTGTGACCGGACCCTATCCGGATTATCAAAATGTACAAATATTCGAAACGAAGCAATAAAAGGTCGTTTCAGTTCATTACAAAAATAAAACTTGCAAAAACCGTTAATAATTCACTTTAGTAGTTAAATGTATAATTGAAGCATATAAATAAAACCGCTAATTATGTAATATGAACTTATAATTAATGTATTTTAATCAAAGAATATTCATTTTTAATGTAAATTTCAAATTTTGTTTACCAGAATTGAATCCGGATTATCGACGGTGCGGATTTTTGTCGTTCGGATTATCGACGTACTTAGAATTACTTTTTTTGCGTTTATCTTGGAAATTTTATAACATAACTATGGGGAATATTTATACCGTTGAGAAGAGCTTAAAATTTACTATCAGAAAATATGGAAAAAATATACCATGCAATTTGAGAAACTTGTCGATCACATCATCGCTTGTATATAATGACGGCAAGAAGAAAATCCTGTTCGTCAAGTTGTAGGATTTTTTATCCGATTTAAAAATATATAGTTTGTTGGGTGTTAAATCATTATTAAAGCCGCTATTAGCCGGGCCTCATTTTTTGGAACTCACTGTATACGTTTTTTAGCGTTTTTTGGCAAAATTATGGAAAATTTTATGGAAAAAAGAGTTTCAGGAAAAAATACGGAGGAAAAAATTGTTCAGAATTTTCACCTCTTCAAAATGGCACCTTGTAGTTTCAATTTCCTGAGTCGTTTTCACGGAAAACCTTTACAAACCCATATAAGCATATATGTGAAAAAAACAAGTAACAACATCAAGAAATGAGTATTTTAATAGTAGTCTGCAGGCACGCGGAAATAAGTCCCACAACGGTCAAATTTCTTTAAAACATGTTCTTTTAGTGCAAAAAATCAGATATTAGGGTGTCCGCTATTTCCTAAATTGATGAAATTATGGAAGGTCCACCAGAATCTGATTTTTTACACTCAAGAAATTTACCGTCCTTTTCTACAAAATGCTTTCGAAAAAAAAAAACAAAATTTATATGTCACTATCAAGGATGAACCTTTATTTTCATGCTCCGCAAGATTTTTTATGTTTTTATATTCTTAAAAAAGAAAATTACTTATACTTCATTTAAATTTTAGAAAATCAGAATTTATAAGGTGATGAATAGGTGAAATTCCGAAATTTCCCATATTATTTAGATCGGAAAAAGTAGTAGTCTGCCGTTACGCGGAAATAAGTCTCATGGCGGTCAAATTTCTTTAAAACCTCCCTTTATCAAGAGTTTTTTCTTTTATATATAAACAAACACTAACATTACTTTTTACGTACAATATGTCAATTTGGCAACCGTGTTGCCTGGTGATGTATTACTTATTACAGGTGCCTTTCTTTGACTGACTTCTTGTTATTGGTTCAGTATCTTTTTCTGTATTTTCTGAAATTTGTAGATTCTGAAAATTCGTAGCATTTCTTTTGTCACGTGACGCAATGCTTTGTTTAATTTTGGTAATAATAAAGATTTCCAATCATTTGCAAAATTCAGTGCATCGCCACGTTTATTAAATGTTTCTGTTTTTTCTATTTCGATAGCGTCTCGTATGCTTCTGCTCTTGAATCTTTTATTGAAGCGATAACGGATGTATTTACAAAATTAATTTTGTGGCCGGTTTCTGATATATGTCTATAAATAGAATTATTTTTATCTTTTAGTACAAGAAAAATATACAAAAATCCGGACGATTTCTATAAATTGGAACAACTTGATTTGTTTGTTGGTCAGTAGGGGGGGGGGGCATAAAATTAGCGTAAAACCAAATTGTCGACCGGGCCCTCCTTTAGCATTTTGAGAACCGGAAGGGTTTTTTGGAATTGATTTTTTGCGAAAACGGTTAGTCGCACAGAAAAGTTGCCTCAATAAAAGTTGTCAAGAATCGCACGGGCTATAATTTATCTCCTTCTCGAATGTACAGTAGTTCTTTTCAGCACACTTCAGAGTCATACAGCATACGCTACTTGTCCACCATCAGAATTCGATAAGACAGCACTTACAGCGCAGCCTGATTCATCGGTACTTAATATAAATTCTTTATCTGCGAAGTTATTATATTGCAGAACTGGTGCATTTTTTAATTTTTTTTTTTTTTTTTGATGTTTTCAAATGCTTTGTGGCATTCACTATTCCAGTTGAACTTAACATTCTTTTTAGTAAGACAATTTAGAGGTGCAGCTATTTTTGGAAATTTATGTATGAATTTTGTGTAGTAGTTGGAGAAGACTACCAAAACGTTTAACTTCCTTCACATTTTGCGGTACTAGATAATCTCTTACAGTTCGTGTTTTCTCGGGTTCTGGTATAATTCCTTTTGCTGATATAACGTGCCCAAAAATACATTTTTTTACGGAAACTGCATTTACTGAGATTTATTTTTTGGATTACTTTACTTATCCAGAACTTTGATTAAATTTTTGTTGTAACTTGCAAAATTATGTCCGAAAACTATAACATCGTCAGAGATAAACGAAACAGTTTTGATAATACAAATCGGATAACGCATTAGGGCTGATTTTTGAACCCATAATTGTCACTTCTTTTTTTGCAAACACGGAGCCAGAGATTCCATTAATTTCTCATTTTTTGAATAAATTCACATATGCTTTTTCATTTACATATTTAGAAAATATGACACTGGCAGATGCCCCTATGTCTATCAATAAAATTAATTTTTCTTAATAATCATAGTTTGATTTACTGGCAATCTTGAAATTAAAATTTCAAGCTGTCTGAATTCTTTTCTCGTCACCAATATTAAATGGAGTTTCTGTATGAATGGAAATAAAAGGACCTACCTTTATAATGTTTTGATGTTTCATAAAAAGAAACTACAAAATGTTTCTAAACTTGCATGCTTTAAAATTTTTTATTATGCGATTTATTGTATAAAATACTATGATATGCTGATCAATAACGATTACTTTGATTACTTACTGAACTATTTTAGATGAATAATGAAATATTACTATTATAATTCCAGTAAATAAATTAAAAATAAATAAAGACCATAACATTGGTGTAAACCGGTGAAATTATAAATAAAAGAAACCGTGGATGTTGTAACAATAAATATTTCAAAATTATTAATTTTTATATTTATATATATATATATATATATATATATATATATATGTATATATATATATATAATCTAATTCTATATGAATATTTCAGATGGCATTAATACAAATTCAAAAAAACAATGAAAAAAACAAGAATAAACTACAAAGACTATTAAACAACGTAAACGGAACAAAATCAACACAATTAACAAGTAAATATGAAGATGCATTAGCTTCTGCGAAAGTTATTCCCAAATGTAAAGGCTTTTGTGACATTTCTGGATTAATAAATGTTAAGCGGCAATTGAAAGCAATGTTTATACTACCTCTGACGCAACCACAGTTGTATATTGGTCACAAAATCTTTAAAAGCCTTTTATTATATGGCCCACCAGGAACTGGAAAAACTCAAATCGTTCATGCTTTAGCTGCTGAAGCCAATGCGGATATTTATTCGATAACAGCGAGTACAATTTTATCGGCATATATAGGAGAAACAGAGAAGTAATTTCAATGAGGAAATTTGATTTTAAGTATAAAATATTATTTGATTTTTAGGATGGTGGAGACATTATTCAGATCTATGAAAAATGCTTCAAAGACAACCATTATCTTTATTGACGAAATTGATGGTTTATTCAGGAAAAGAAGTGATAGCGAACAGGATTATAATAGAAGGTAAAGTGTCTTACATATGTGCATACTAATCTATATATCTATATGTATTAGCGTGGCCGTTAATGAAATTTTTATTTTGGATTCTTGATTCCACCTCCTAAATTGGTAGATACCATCGAAAAAATGCGGCACATGATGATTTTCAATTTCTTATGACGATTAAGTGGACGCTCGCCGCCCTCAAAACCTATTTTTTAGCAATTTCCCAATTTCCATGTTTTTGATGTTGCTATTTGTACCTTTCTACTAGAATTCTGAACATCCTTTTCACATATGATTTCATCCAATATCATAACTGTTGAAGTTTAAAAATGCAAAAAGATGAACTATCACAAATAACTTGAGAAAACTGCATCCAATCAAAAAATGACCCGAATTAAAATGCTGCGCAGTTTATGAGAAAAACGCGCAGTAGGCGCAATTATTCCGCTTCTTTGAGTTGTTAACAGAACTCGGCCCCATCTCAGAAAAACTAAGGGTAAGAGCAGTATACAAATATGGTATAATACAATATTTTGCATTTATTTGGTTCCAAAACATGAAATACAACGAAGTAAGCTTGGAGCTGATGACGTATGCCTTGAAACCTACATGAAACACACCAATCACAGCAGCCGCACTGAGGCTACTCGCTCGCCTTGCGAAAAAAACAAAAACATCCATATAAACTCTTACTGTCCTCTCTCCTTGTACTGCACGGCTTCATATAATTTAATGATATTGTTTCTTCATCGACAGAGACTGTCCCCCGCAAGCGCTAGACTCTCGCCGCGTACTGCTCTTACCCTAACTGAGGCTTTAATTCGACCATGCCGCGCAACCAATGGTTTTATGTCATCTTCCACTTTTTTTTGAATTTGGTAAGCACACAAATGTAATAAT
>JAODAH020046611.1:0-45346 GCA_027574865.2 Coproporus ventriculus | reverse complement strand
TGAATGGTCGGATTTATTGGAATTTTATTCAACTTATAAATATGACGACATAAAACAAATTATTTATGAATTTGCAGCACTTTTATTGCAAATGGAAACATCAAAATATCAAGTGATTCGGATAAAATATGCTGATCCCATTTATGGAAAAATAAGTGAAAATTCTAAAATTACAGGCCGTATAGTTAAAAGGCTTGCCCAAAAAGCTATTCTTTTAAAGTCATAAATAATCTGTATATTTTAATTTTATTACAGAACATTTGATATACTGTTTCAAGCAAGTGTTGTATTTTATTGATGTTTTTTGTATGCATTTTTTTTATTTGTACTTAAAAAAAATTGTTTATCAAGCAAATTAAATTTATGTGTTAGTTTTAGTGTGTATATACGGTTACGCACCTAACGACATACCAAAATTAGGTTCATCTGGTCGACCTTTACCGCATGTATCAGTTAAAGTAAGAGATCCAGAAACAGGAAAAAGCTTACCAGCTAACACAGTTGGAGAAATCTGCGCGAAATCTAATATTGTTATGAAAGGTTATTATAACAATCCCGAAGCAACTAAAAATACATTTACACCAGATAGCTGGCTTCGAACTGGGGATTTAGGATATTATGATGAAGAAGGTTACTTTTTTATAATAGATAGACTACAAGATCTTATAAAATATAAAGGATTCCAAGTTCCTCCTGCTGAATTAGAAGCATTACTTTTAACTCACCCAAAAATTAAAGATTCTGCTGTTGTGGGTTACCCGATGATAATGCCGATGAACTCCCATTTGCATTTGTAGTAAAAAAACATGATGTGATATTAACTGAAAAAGAAGTAAAAAAATTCGTACATGGTAAGTATGCAAACATTAGTCTTATTAATATTCTTTCAAGTAAGAAATATCTATTTTTTTTTATTATTATTACAACAAGTATCTCCACATAAACGTTTACGAGGAGGTGTAAAATTTGTTGAAACAATTCCAAGAAATCCCAGTGGAAAAATATTAAGAAGGGAATTGAGACAGTCCCTTATAGCAGGAAAATCTAAATTGTAAAAGAAAAATGGAAATTAAAAAAAATTATAGAATTATGCATATTGATTTTAAATGTTTAATTATGTTGGTTGAATATTGTTTTGGGTAATCAATAAAATAATTACTTTTTAACGATATTGTTCTGAAACATATTTTTAAAATATAAAATATTAAATGTTAAATTTTCCAGGACTGCTTTAGAAGTAATATTATGCTATAGGAAATCTTTAGAGGCAATGTTTGAGAAAGTCATAAAAGAATGAGTTAATACATAATTATAATCACAATTGAAATAAAAAAATGTATTTTAAAAATTACCTTTTTTGTAAATGGATACAGAAACGCACTGATCTTCTAATTACATAATACTCAAGCAAATATCATAAAATAAATTGAACTATTTATTGCATAATATTTATTATTTTACAAAATAGATTATATAGTTTATACATATGTACCTAAGCCTGCTTAATATTTAATAATTGTTGTTACTTTTTTTATAAAGTTTGAAACTAATTTCGTATATAAGATCGAAACATGATTATCATTTAAACTTGTTTCTAATAAATTACTCCCCACCCAAAAATTATTTATGAAAATATAACAGTTAAGTTTAGTTACCATTTTGCCTAACCATTATAAGCAAATTTGTTACTTGTATTACATAATTTGGCCTTGAACTGAGATGACAGTATGATTCTTCAAAATTTATCTAAAAAGTCACTTATCTAGATTAATTTTACTATCTTTAAAAATAAAATTCATGTAATGAACCAGCATTAAATCAGTAAGTGTTGAGCTAGTGAAAGGAAATGGATAAAGAATATATTATTGAAGGACCTCGAGATACTGTACCAATTCCCCGGGAATCTGTTGGTGCGATTATCTACAATAAATTTAAAAGTAATTTAGATTCCGACAAACCCGCAATAGTACGTATTTTATTATAATAAAAATTTTAAAATTAAGTTGTTTGAAAGACAAAGATAACCAATGTCATGGTTAATATCATATATGAAATGAATCAAATTAAAATTTAATACTGCAAGAATAAAAGTAATGAATAATTATAATTATGAATGAAATTACTTCTATATAAATTTAAAACAAAATAAATAATTAAAAATTCTATTAGTCAATTTTCTTTTATCAGTAAAATTTTGATAAACCAGTTTAAAAGCCTTGAATTTAAAATTCCACTTGTTTTTACATTTGCATTCGATGGATATATTTCATTTTGCCTTGGGATTTTTTAATATTTTCTTTTTGTTCGACATAAACATGTTTTTTTTTTCTGAAATAGTCCGTAAAATGAAGAAATCAACCGTAAAATAGATTTAAATCGACATTAAATTGCCATTTAAATCTTTTTGAAGTCGGCACTAAAATTCGATTATGTATGATTGCATAACTTAAATTAAAAAATACATTAAATAAATGTTTAAATTATTTATTTGGTAATTTGAAAAAAAAAAAATATAATACTCAGCACTAAAATGATTTTTTATTACTCTCATGGTTATTCTCCTCGGCTATCGCCTCGAAGAATAAACTCCATACTAGTAAAAAAAAAATATTACTTTAGTGCCTAGGTATTTCGAAAAAATGGAGCTCCGATTTTGAAATTTACAATTATTGAATATGACTATGATACAAAATCATCAAAACCCATCCGATTTTGGATCCATTTTAGTCAAACTTTTTCTCGCTTGAGGAGCAGTGTGCAAATATCATGTACAAATGATATTTGAAATTGTTATTATTATTATTACCTAGGGCATATTCTTAATTTAAAATTGTTACTTTATAACACTGTTGTGTAAAAAAAGTAGTGCTATAAAATAACACATTATTACAATCTTTTTGGTGACTTTAATGTTTATTGATTGGCAGGATGAATAAATAAAATATGTGATATTATGCTTATTCATGTTATTTTTCAGATAGATATTTCAAACAATATTTCACTTACTACGAAACAATTGTTTGAAACTACTTGTAAATTATCATTATGGTTTAAGTACAATGGAATTAAAGAAAATGATGTAGTAGCTGTATGTAGCGAAAACAATTTAAACTTTTTCACTCCAGTTATTGCTGGTTTTTATTCTGGTGTTCCGGTAGCTACTATCAATCACACATATGAAGAAAGTAAGTAAATTTTGGCCTATGTACACATACCTCAGTCAAGATTGTTCAAAATCCAATTGAGCGCTCAAAAGTCAAAAAGAAGAACTGTTTTTTATTTGAAATAAAGTGCAATTAACTCATTTTTTTAATATTTATAATAAATTGAAAGTTTTTATTTATAAATTTATTTTTGTTTTGCAGGAGAATTGTTACACGCATTAAATTTAGTGAAACCAAAAGCTATATTTTGTTCTGCAAAAGTTCTCAGTAAATTTGAAAATCTACAAAGAAAAAATCTAACGCCATATATAAAACATTATATGATTTTAAATTCAATCGCCACAATAGTAAATGATTACGACATTGAACAATTTGAACTTGCAAGGTTTAATCCTTATGAACAAACAGCAGCAATTTTGTATTCGTCAGGTACCACAGGATTAGCTAAAGCAGTAATGATCACTCATAATAACATAAATACAAGGAATACACATTATTTGTAAGTAAGATCAAGTATATTACAAGAAGAACATAAAAATTCCAAATTCTGTTATTCAATTATTTAAATTAATTTTAAAAGTATCAATTTGATCTTGCTCTTAATCTCATCAATCCAAATCTTATTGGATTATTGAAGTTTGAAAAGCATTTTTCTGTTTTTATTAAAATTCTTTTTTTTTTTAGTTATAACGTTGGAGCAGATCTTTCAAACGATTATGGCATAATAATAACACCTTTTTATCATGCCTATGGATTTTTTTTTGCTTTACAAGCAATTATTGTGGGAAATACTGTTCTGTTTATGGAAACGTTTAACGAATTGAAATATTTAGAAGCAATTCAAAATTATAAAACAACATCAATAATAGCTGTGCCGGCTGTAATGGTTTTTCTTGCAAAAAGTCCAATTGTGCATAAATATGATTTATCTTCTGTCAGAGAAATTGGATGTGGAGCTGCTCCTTTAAGTAAAGAAATAGAAACTGCTGTCAAGCAAAGGTAATCTAATTTAAAAGTATTTATAGAACTTTGGATATTGATTTTGGCAACAACATTCTTTTTTGATTAAATAAAACACACAATTTGTGTACATTATTTTTTAGTGATTTTTAGCTCTAATATTATTTATTAGCGAAGAAATTAGTTAAATATTTAACAAAATATTATGCACGTACCTTAGGATTTTAATGGAGAAATTGATCTTTCTTCTATCTGTATATAATCATAAAAGATTATCTAAACACCAGTTAATATGCAAGTCCAAAAATAGAAAGCAAAAAATAGAAGAAGCCAGGAAGATATTGAAAATTTTTAAATTATTGAATTGTTTAAATATTTAAAACTAAACTAAAAAGAATAGCAAGCGAGAGATCTAGGGTTTCAATCACACTTTGTTCAATTTTTTCAGGTTAAAAATTGATAGAATAGTACAAGGATATGGAATGACAGAAACAACGTTGGGTATATGCGCTTATGGAGCTAACGACAAACCTAAATTTGGTTCATCTGGTCGACCTTTACCGCTCGTATCAGTTAAAGTAAGAGATCCAGAAACAGGAAAAAGTTTACCAGCTAACACAGTCGGAGAAATTTGCGTAAAATCTAATATTGTTATGAAAGGTTATTACAATAATCCCGAAGCAACTAAAAATTCATTTACTCCAGATGGATGGTTTCGAACTGGAGATTTAGGATATTATGATGAAGAAAGTTACTTTTTTATAATAGATAGATTAAAAGATCTTATAAAATATAAAGGATTCCAAGTTCCCCCTGCTGAATTAGAGGCATTACTTTTTACACATCCAAAAATTAAAGATTCTGCTGTTGTGGGATTACCCGATGAAAATGCAGATGAACTACCATTTGCGTTTGTAGTTAAAAAACCTGGTGCAGTTTTAACTGAAAATGAAGTAAAAGAATTTGTTCATAGTAAGTATTACAAACCTTAGCCTTTTTAACATTCTTTCAAGCAAGAAATTTCTAATTTCATTTTTTTTATTATAGAACAAGTATCTCCACATAAACGGTTAAGAGGAGGCGTAAAGTTTGTGGACATAATTCCAAGAAATCCCAGTGGCAAAATACTAAGAAGAGAATTGAGAAATTCTCTTACAATGGTAAAATCAAAATTATAAAATAGATCTTAACAACTTCAAAAATTATTGTAAATTTATTACATTTTGTAAATATGTATCAATTAATACGTCAACATAATTAGACGTATAGGGTTCGTTAGAATTCTTTTTATTGTTAAAATATAACATTCTATAAATATAATATAAGTAATAAACCTAATAAATTTATTAACCACCATAAATCAATAGTGAAATGCTTATATTGTCTTTGGTTTTATACAGGATGATAAATATTTAATTGTAATATATAACAGTGAAACCAAATAGAGAAAACGCTACATACATCATCAGCAGAGAAGCGTATATGCTTCATCTGTCCAACCAGCGGCTTTAGTAATACAAGTTAAGTTACATTATATTTCAAATAGTTAATTTGTTCAACTTTCACTATGTGGTAGTTTAATTTACATATTTTACACACTTTTTTATTTTTATTTGGGACTAGTTTTGGCCCTGTTGGGCCATTCTTAAGCGAGATTGTTCCAATGTATAAATGAATATCGCAGCTCCTTCGAATTTGTGAGTTGTAGGCAGAAACTAGAGCAGCAGCTTCCATGATAGCTAGTGAACGAAATAGTATCATCTGATCCACGCTTAAGTTGAAGTTAGCACTAGTATATACAACAATGAAGTTGGTGGCTTCTCCATCTGGATTTCCTCTAGTAATATATTATTAAAACAAATCAACCGATCAATGTTAAATTTTAAATTCTCGTGTTGATTTGTATATTCATTAGAAATCATATGAACATATTTCTGCGGATAGTACTTGATAAAAACGTTGAACAACTACGGCAGCTGGTAGAATAAGGATGCGAAACTATCAGAACTCACAAAAGGAATTTTAGAAAGAGTGATTAATTCTTAAAAACAACTTGCATTGAGATGAATGGAGGAAATATCGAGCACATTCTTTGGCAATACTTGTTTATTTAATATTTTTATTGATAAATGTAATATTCGATTTGTGTTTTTAACAATACTACACTAATAGAAAATCTTTCATACTAGAAAACAGTTTATTTGCAAACCCATGTTTATTAAGATTTTTTGACTTATTTTGAGCTAATATATACCCCATAAAATGTTTTGCTTTATTTTTAACACAAAGAATGTTAAAACTATGTTTTATGTATTTACAACTTCACTTCCGCATATTTAAAAATTAGTTTAAAGAAATATGAAAATTATAAGTTTCAGAATAATTTACTATGGTTACAATTAATATACTCATAAATATAAAATCGATTACAAACGAAGCAATGCGCTCAATTTAAATGCACATACGCCAAATAAAGCAACAAATGCAACAATTGTAACTTTCCAGTTCATTATTAATTTATTATGTAACCGACGGAAAAGTCACGAGCGCGCTCGTTGTTTGCTAGAAATCTTATCTCTGATTGTTAAATTTTTTATTCTGTTTATAAGTTATTTAAGTCATTGTTTATAAATATATCAGTGTTACAATAATAAGTGTACGAGATGGAAAAGGAATATATTATTGAGGGACCTCGAGATATTACACCAATTGAGCATGAATCCGTTGGTTTAACTATCTATAATAAACTTAAGAGTAATATCCATTCCGATAAACCAGCAATTGTACGTAGATTTTTTAAATATTTAATTTATATAAATACATAAATAATTATGTATATCTCTGTTAAGTTTTCATTATTATTGCAATATAAATACATACTCTTTATACATTAATATATTTTGGAAGTTTTAAAATTTCAAATTTTTAGTTTACATAAAATGTTCAGTTATTTTCCTGTTTGAATATTTTTAACCTTTGTGCTTGAAATGGCATTATCAAAGGCTGTATACACCTTAGGAAGCAATTTTCCTAAAAAAATTATTTTATTTCGAAATACTTCATGAATCTATATTTGTATATATGTACATATATATTGATGCACCGAATCTATTTACAAAGATAAGTTTTAAGGTCAAAAGGTTATTGTAATACCTATCTATATTTTTATGCATGTATATTTATGAATTATTATCATGTTGCGAGTAATACCAACGAAATTACAAGCCAAGCAACCAACATCACAAGTCACACTCATCACCATTAATAATGTAAATATACCATATGACCTTATTGGGATTTTACCATGAAAGAATTTGGAATATTATTGCATTAATTGATTCACTATCAAAACAATCTAAACAAGGAAACTAATCTGAACACTTGCTCGTTTTAATGAAGTACCTACTTAAATTTCCATTGTTTTGATCATTTTGAACAACAACTTAATTGTGTATAAATAAAAAAAAGGGTTAAAAATATGCTGCATTAATATTATCTATAGTGTAGTATAATTATTAATTTACTCTTTTAGACTGATATTACAAACGATGTATCACTTAGCATTAAAGACCTGTACGAATCTACATGCAAGTTAGCTCAATGGTTTAAACATGTTGGCATAAAAGAAAATGATATCGTAGCTATATGCAGCGAGAATAATTTAAATTTTTTTACACCTGTTATAGCTGCCTTTTATTCTGGTATTGCAATTGCTGCTATAAATCATACATATACTGAAAGTAAGTTGATACAATATATGTAATAAACTCTTTCACAGAAAGTAGAGTAGTTTTCTTTAACTTAACAGTTATTTAGCGGAATTAGACAAAAAGAGGCCTATATGACGAAGCCTTTTCGAGGTCCATGCGATCTATAAAAAGGGAAAGATTTTGATTATTTTTAATACTCGCGGTTTTTGAGAAAATCGGATTTCTTTCCATTTGTAGTTTTTTCTCGAGAGATTCGATTATTTAAAAGATCCAAAAATAAATCACGGATACTAGAGAGGTAATGAAGAGCATATCTTGAAAGAAGAAATTTTTTTCTTTCAACTGTTGACGTATACATCTCCAAATATAAATATAACTCGAAAATCAACCATTTTCATGACTGCCTACATGAAAAATTACGTTCAGACACTCAAAGCCTTTCCCATTTTGCTGGTCACATTGATACTGAAAAGACTTCGTCAAAATGTCGTAATTCCGGTGAACTCTCAAGTTCAAACTCATCTGAATGAATAAAATACGTATTCACCTAAACTAAATATATCTTAACGTATTATTTATTATCTGTCACAAATAGTTTCCTTTAAATATCAATTATAAAGAAAAACTGTTTAAATTGGTGATATTGATATTAATTAATTTTTTTTTTAGGAGAATTACTAAACGCCATAAATTTAGTTAAACCTAAAGTAGTATTTTGTTCTGACAATACATTTATCAAATTTGAAAATCTACAGAAGAAAAATCAGACTCCATATATACTGCATCATTTGATATTAAATTCTATTGACAAAATTATAAATAATTTCGAAATAGAACAATTTTTTCCAGTAAGGTTAAATCCTTATGAACAAACTGCCGTAATTTTATATTCATCTGGTACCACAGGATTAGCAAAAGCAGTAATGATTACTCACATTAATATAAATATAAGAAATAGCCATAATAGGTAAGCTTTTAGAAGAACTTTCATTAACTTAAATAAAAGGATTATATTAATTAATTTATTATATGGGTGTATTTGGATAGTTCAATTTCAATCTTCAATGTGCTTTTTTTAAATAATATAAAATAAATTAAACTTGATTCCTATATTTTATTGAAAAACAAAATGTTGTGTAGTTACAGATATAGTTCTGAAACAGATATTTCTAAAGAATGTTATATAGTTATAACGCCATTTTATCATGCCTATGGATTTATGGTCTCTATTGGAATGATCACAACTGGACGCACTGTTTTATTTATGGAAACATTTAACGAGAAAAAATATCTAGAAGGCATGCAAAAATATAGAACAACCTCAATACTTGCTGTACCGGCAGTAATGGTATTTCTTGCAAAAAGCTCAATTGTAGAGCAATATGATTTATCATCTGTTAAAGAAATTGGATGCGGTGCAGCACCTCTAAGTAAGGAAATTGAAGCTATAGTTAGACGAAGGTAACTCAAAAATACATATTGTCGCTGCTAAAACAATACCGTTTATATATATTTTCTTAATTTTAAAGGAGACCAAAGAAAATCGGAAAATGGAAAAATAGCGAATATGCTCGCATGACTTCAGTTAGATAATATTCATTTTGGTATGCCATAAAAGACAATCTATTTAAATTTGAACATAATAACCTAAGTACTTTTATGTATTGCTGCTAAATTTCTTCAATATTACAAAAGAAGCAGTTAAGAAAAATGCAGGTTGTCGTGTCGGTATTGTTTTATTCGCGATGATAAAAGATATTAGATAATCGATGAAAATTTTTAAGAATCAATTCTTTAAATTTAATCCTGTGTTTGTAGGTTACTTTAATTTTAAGAGGAAAGTACATATATGCTTAGAAATTATAAAAATTAGAGCACATGCTAATAAATTAAACTTTTATATTCTTTATTATTTATTTTGTTATTTTAGATTGAAAGTTGAAAGGATAGTGCAAGCATACGGAATGACAGAAACAACATTAGCTGTAATCGCTTACGGGCCCAATGATAAAGTAAAGCCTGGTTCTTCTGGACGACCTTTACCACAAGTTTTAGTCAAAATAAGAGATCCAGAAACGGGAAAAAGTTTGCCCCCAAATACTGTTGGTGAAATTTGTATAAAATCCAATATTGTAATGAAAGGATATTATAATAATCCAAAAGCAACAAAAAATGCATTTACTCCCGATGGTTGGCTTCTTACCGGAGATTTAGGGTATTATGATGAAGAAGGTTATTTCTTTATTGTGGACAGATTAAAAGATCTTATAAAATATAAAGGCTTTCAAGTACCCCCTGCTGAATTAGAAGCATTGTTACTAACTAATTCAAAAATTAAAGATGCTGCAGTTGTAGGATTACCCGATGAAAATGGAGATGAACTCCCCCTTGCGTTTGTAGTTAAGAAATCCGACACAAATTTAACTATTAATGAAGTGAAAGAATTTGTTCATAGTAAGTATTTTGCTATTTTTGATCTTTCATAAATAAAGTAAACGCTAAATGTTCAATATTGTAGATGAAGTATCTCCACATAAACGGTTGCGAGGAGGTGTAATATTTGTTGAAGCAATTCCACGAAATCCAAGTGGTAAAATATTAAGAAGGGAATTAAGGGACTCTCTAAAAGCTGGAAAATCAAAATTGTAAAATATAAAACAAAAACCATTTAAAACATTTCAAATTTTCTATAATTGTATGTACACATTTAAATGTATTAATAAAAGCATTAATTTTACGTTCCAATTATGACTAATTAAAAATCTAAAACTCGTTAGTGACTAACTAATTTTTTTGGTAATATTCTGAAAATCCTATTTTGACGCAAAAATTGGCTTCATTTTTTGAAAATACGATTAAAATACATGTTTGCTTTGTAAAAATTTTCTTTTTATTTCTGTATTTTATATATTTATTTTTATTCTTCATAGATATGGTGAACTCACAGTTGTTTCTTTTTACCTTTTAATTTCCTGTAAAGATACTAAATTCTTATAACATCAATTTCTTTCCATTTGTTCTATGAAACTGCGAAATAAGGTAAATGAGATTGGAAGGGGAAACAGTGGCAGGAGTCGGATTTCGGAATCCTATTCTAAAAGGAAGTTTAAAGACAGAAAACTTGAACAGCCTAAAACTTAGTGTGGTTTTTGGACATACAATGCCACGTAAATGTAGAGACAACGAAATACAATTTCTATTTTCCCTAAACATCAACCACGTGATGAAGTAGGATGAAACATGTTTTGCAGTGCATTGATACAATTACAATAAAAACAATTTCAATTTAAACTAGTCGTAAGTTTATTAAAAAAAAAACACATGACATTTCCTCATAAAATAATATTGAGAAATTCTATTTATAATTTAGATTTTCGATTGACCATTTCTCTTAGAGTCCTTCTCAGAATTTTTCCACTTGGGTTTTTAGGAATTTGGTCAATAAATCGCACACCTCCTCGTAACTGTTTTTGACTGGAAACTTTTTCTAAAAACGAAATAATTAGAAAATTTTATGTTAAATGATTTTCACGTATTTACTTGCTACAAAATTTTGAACATCAATTTCGCTCAAATCAGACCCTGGTCGTTTAACAACGAAAGCTAATGGTAATTCTCCAGCTAATTCATCAGATAAACCTATAACAGCAGCATCCATAATTTTTGGATGTGTTAACAATAAGGCTTCTAATTCAGCTGGAGCTACTTGAAATCCTTTATATTTAATAAGTTCCTTCAAACGATCAACTATGTAAAAATATTCTTCTTTATCATAATATCCTAAATCTCCTGTTAACAGCCATCCATCTTCAGTGAAAGTTTCTTTGGTGGCTTTTGGATTATTGATATAACCTGCCATTACAAGAGGCCCTTTTATACATATCTCTCCTATTTCATTAGGACCTAGAGACTTTCCACTTTTTGGATCTCGCAATTTTATTTTCATTCCTGGTACAATTTTTCCTGAACATCCTGCTCTTTCTTCACCACGGGGCATTATTAAGACAGCTAATGTACATTCTGTTAAACCATATCCTTGCCTGATATATTTTATATTTAATCTAAAATTATTTTTTTTTATATTAGACTTCAATTATTAGTTTTTCTTAATGTTTCAAATTCTTTTCCTTAACCAGTATATTTATATTCTATAATACTACAGAAAAGTTCATTACCTTTCTTTAATCCTTAATTCTGTTTCTTTACTTAATGGTGCTGCACCACTAGTTATTTCTTTTACACAAGATAAATTATATTTAATCAAATTTGGTGTTTTCGATAATAAAACTAAAATGGGTGGAACTAGCCACAAGTCGGAAATTTTGTAATCTTGTACACATTTTAAGAAAATATGTTCATCAAATCTGGATAGTACTATTACTAAATCACTATTGATAATTGCACCCAACGTAGTCATAAATCCATATCCATGAAAAAATGGTAGAAATCCTAGTACAACAACTTTGGCTGAATTATGCAATCTAGGATCACTACAATAATATAAGTTAGATGAAACGATATATAATTTCAATATTAAAAATACTTACCGAGAATGGTTTAATCTTGTACTGATGTTTTCATGAGTAGTCATAACTCCTTTTGGTAGCCCAGTTGTACCAGATGAGCAAAGAATTGTTGCAATATGAGTTTTTGTATCAACTTCAACTGGGCGAAAACGAGTTTCGTCAAAATATTTATCTGAATACTTATCCAAAAATGACTCTAATGAATGATATTGTGAAGTTGGTACAGTTGTGTCCAAAACAACAACGTTTTCAAGGAATGAGCATTTTTTCTTGAGATTAAGGTACTTCTGGACAACAGCTTTTGAACAAAATATTACTTTTGGTTTAGATAATTGCAGAACATGTAATATTTCATCTAAAAGTAAAAAATAAATATAATTTGTATGTATTTGTATGTTCTTTTCGTGAAGAAAACCATTTCTGGCCAAAATTTTGCTTTATTACCTAAAAGCAATTGTAAAAGAAAATTTTGAGAACAGAACCTGATTGAAGAATTAGCTCGAACGAGATTGGTATGTATAATTTTAAATTTTTTTTATTTTTGTGAAGATATGTTAAAACCAGAATTATGTGCTTTTTGTAAAAGCATTAAGCAGAACATTAACCTAACACTTTATTATTTTATTATTAATATCACTTAGGATTATAAAAACCACAAAAATTATATTATTGTACTTAAATATTAATTGTAAACTTATTTATTTTATATAGTTTATTCATATCTTACTTTCTGTATAATTATGGTTTATGGGAGCAATTGCAATTCCTAGGTACAACGCTGCAACAACTGGATAGAAAAAATAAACATTATTTTCACTACTAACTGAAATTTTATCGTTAATTTTGTAGCCAGCATTTTTTAGAGCTTCGGCAAGTCTACAGGTTCCCTCTAGCAGTTTCTGATACGAAATGCTTTCCTTGGTAATGGCATCTACCTGAAAATATAAGAAAGAGGAGTAAGTAGAAGACTTTAAACACATTCAAGCATTTAAGATGAGGTTTTATAGAAAAATAATGAAGGCTAGCAATGTAGAGAGTGTAGTACGGAAATTAGTAAATGAATAAATAAATATTTGTACTGCTTCAAAGAAGAAGAGATAATATTATTGGATATTTGGATATAACAAGATCAATGATCAAATTTTATTTTAATCACTGGAGTTTTTCAAAATATTTTTGTGCATACGCTAACAGATTTTGCAAATTCAGATCAAATTTGAATTCCTCAAAAAATTTGCGATTGATTATGTAATCTTATATCAACGATTTATGGTAAAGGAGCCGAAGATTTCGTTGTTTTTATGTAACCAACAATATACAAAATCGGCAATAAAAATTATTAAATATATAACAATGCCATAATATTTACATAGCTAGATTAGAGGAAAAATAAAAAGTACTCTTATCCTCAAGATAGTACAACATGATACCGTAGGAATTACATTAAAGCATTTATTTAATTTAAAATATAAAACTGATAACATTACTATTTACTTACACTATAAATAACCTAAGTATCTATGTATTTGTTTACGCCGATTAACTTTCATGAACTCATGTGTAAATTTTTATTTTAACATATGAATCTGCTTGTGGACAAGTTTTTGTTACTTGACCTCAAAAAGATATCGAACGCAACTTATCTAAAATTAAGAAATTATAAATACGAATAAGAATTACTTACAAATGCATCTCGTTTATTATCATTGTTTAATAAACTATTATAAATTTGTATTCCTAAACTATCCACAGAAACAGGTTCCCATAGTTCAGGTCCACTTAAAACATATTTATTGACCATTATTTAATAAAATTTTAACAACTTTTAAACTTGAGCGCATATGAAATAATACTGAGCATAAATCTTCGCCTTAGCTGATAAAACTCTCCTGCGTTACTTGTTTTACTGGTTTGAGATATGTTTTGCAGCAGAAATTGATTTATAATAATAAATAGGTGCAAAGGTTAATATTTCATATAAGGTTAATCGATATCCTTATAATTTGGTTTAAGAAATTTTTGATTGACGTTAAAGTATCCTATAATTATATTAAAAAAAAAACAAGAAAAACTATTTTTATCATTGCGATTTATGGATCCAATTTCATGAATTTTATGATTTACTCTAAACGTCTAAAGTTAACACACGGAATTAATTCGGAGCGAATAAATGAACCAAAATGTCTCAAAAGAAACGTCCAACGTAAATGATTAGAAGCACGCCATTCTGGACTTCCTGCCTCGAAAGGTTGGTTGGTAGCTTCAAATGAAGGAAAGAACAACTTATTTAAATCTTAGCATCTGTACCAAATAGGCTGTAAATAATGTTTTTGAAATTTTAGAACAATCTTCATGTTTCAATTCGATACTTATTACAATCTCCTCTAAATGTCTCTTTCTAACGTGATATTGCAATTTAAATATTGCTTGGATGGTAATTAACTTTCTCACTTCGCCTACGTGATTTAATTATAAAAATCAAAACGACTCAATTCATATAAAAATTAATCCATTTTATTTGAAATATCTACATAAATATATATTACATTTTCAATTCAGTAAAACGCCACTTTCACAATTTTGACTTAGTATTAATAATTTCTCTCAATTTCCGTCTTAAGATTTTGCCACTAGCATTTTTTGGAATTTCATTTACAAATCGCACACCTCCGCGCAAACGTTTTGCATTAGAAACTTTTCCTGAAATACAAATCAATAAAATTTCAATATTATTGATATACACATACACACCTTCGATAAATTTTTGAACTTCAAATTCAGTTAAATCAGATTCTGACAATTTTACTACAAAAGCTAATGGAAGTTCTCCTGCTATCTCGTCAGCCAAACCTACAACAGCTGCATCACTAATTTTGGGATGTGTTAATAAAATTGCTTCTAATTCGGCTGGAGCAACTTGAAATCCTTTATATTTTATCAGCTCCTTTAAGCGATCTACGATATAAAAATATTCATCTTTATCATAGTATCCCAAATCTCCTGTTAGAAACCATCCATCTTCTGTAAATGCAGCTTTGGTGGCTTCTGGATTATTAATATATCCCAACATGATTAGATCTCCTTTAACACAAATTTCTCCTACTTGATTTGGTCCTAAAGACCTTCCAGTTTCAAGATTACGTATTTTTATTTTAATTCCAGGAGTAATTTTGCCAGAGCTGCCTGGTTTTTCTACACCTGGAGGCATAACAATTACGCCTAATGTGGTTTCTGTTAGACCGTATCCTTGACGAATCTGTTTAACTTTTATTCTGAAAAAAAAATCATATTTAACATGACCAAATTTGTCAAATCAATTTTAAAAATCAAGATTTACACTTACCTTTCCTTAACTTTTAATTCGACTTCTTTGCTTAAAGGAGCTGCACTGCTAACAAGATCTTTTAGAGAAGATAAATCGTATTGATCCAAAACAGGAGTTTTCGAAAATAAAACAAATAAAGGTGGAACCATCCACAAATCATTAATTTTATAATCTTGAATTGTACGAAAAAATGAATGTTCTTCAAATTTGGACAAAACTACTACAAGTTCTTTATTTATAATTGAACCTAATGTAGACATAAAACCGAATCCATGGAAAAATGGAAGAAATCCCAATTTTACGGGATCACGAGACAAATCGAAAAGTCTGGGATCTCTAACAAAAATACAGATAAATTTCCTTGTTCTATATATAATAATTATTTACCTTGTTTGATTAAATAGTACACTAATATTAGCATGAGTTATCATAACTCCTTTAGGCAAACCAATTGTTCCAGAAGAGCATAATATAGTTGCAACGTGGGTTTTACTATCTACATCAACAGGACGAAAAAGACTCGGATCGTAGTAATTATCATAATATTTATCCATAAAAGCTTCTAATGAATCAAATTCTGATGATTTTTCCACAGCATCTAGTACTATAATTTTTTCGAGAAACTGGCATTTCTTTCTAATATCCAAATATTTTGAAACTACAGCTTTTGAGCAAAATATTATTTTGGGCTTGGAAAGATTTAATACGTGCAACAATTCATCTGAAACAGTTAACAACTTATATTCAAACAATTTAATATTTAAAAATGTGGACAGAAAAGCACATGGAATATTTCGAGTAGTATCTATCATCCATACTTAAAGGATATTCTCCTTGAAGAAATTTTGATTAAGATAAACTATATCTGGATAGTACCGATTGGGAATTGCAGTCAAAGAGAGACAAGAACGTCACAACTACTAATTATGATTAAATTCATAATGGGTATAATCAAAAGAAATAAAAAAATTCTAAAACAACCAATCGAAACTTGAATACCAAGTTGGACTTTTATTAAATTCTATTGAAAATATTCTCGTATTCAATACCAACGTTAAAAAATTCTTAAATTATCTTTGAGTGAAATTAAAGCAACTTTTTTGTGTTGTTTCTTGTATCTATTCACTTCTAATTTAAATAAAAAATTATAACATCTTACTTTCTACATAAGTATGATTTATAGGAGCCACTGTAATTCCCAAATATAAAGCTGCCACTACTGGATAATAAAAAAAAATACTATTTTCACTGCTCACTGAAATTACATCATTTGTTTCGTAACCAGCATTTTTTAAAGCTTCTGCCAAAATGCATGTTACTTCTAACAATTTTTTAAAAGAAACGGTTTCCTTTGTTAGAGCATCAACCTAAAATAGTTTTACATCTATAAAAAAATCCATTCTTAACATTTATATTTTTATTTAGTTCACTTACAAATGCTATTTCTTGTTTTCCATCTTGAATGAGACTTTGATAAATTTGTACCCCTAAACTATCTTTCGAGATAGTACCCCATATTTCTGGGCCATGTAAAATATATTTCTCATTCATATTTTCTAATAAGAGAACCTTTAAACACTATTTCTTTTAATTCAGATTTTGCAATGCTATATGAAGATAACATTATCAAAGCAATAATTTCTAAAAATAACTAAATAAGAGAAAATATTTAATCTAAAAAATTGTATATGTATACATACCGGGTGTTTCAAAGCTTACCTCCACTCTCCTTAACTCCTTTCCAAATTGACAGAAAGCAACCAAATCTTCAACATATACTAAACAAAAATTGAATTTTCACCCAGTCCAATTATTTTTTTTATATCAATTAATTTAACGCTATATAGATGATGAATCAATATTATTAGTAAATACAAAATATTTACCCATCCTCTATCTGAAATTACATGTAATAATGGCCATATTTATGTTTGTTTTAACAGAATAATGGCGATTTAATTAATCTAGGGAAAGTATAACTGAACAGTAATTTAATTGTAATTTTGAAGAGTTTGAAATCTAATCTAAGACATTGTGGTGTAGCATCCTCCAATCAGCATTAGTTTTCATCCAAATGGATATTGGCTATCTATTAAAAATTTAAATTAAATTTTAATCAACTTCTAAAGGGAAGAAATGATCTAATCTGAAAAGGATTAATAAATTCAAAAGTTACTTTGAAGAAATGAATGCCCTTCACGAAAATTCCAATATTAAATGAAAATTGATTTTACTATTCTTCCTTATGGGAGAAAATCACAAAATATTCAGACAAATCTGAAAAAACTCATCTTTCATTAATTATTTCGGATCCTATGAAAAATTTTCGTTCAATTATATGTATCTCATATTTCTTTACATTAACATTGCGATTTTCAAAAGCTAAATGCGACTTTTTGAAGTCAAAGTTAAAAAATGACAAAGAAACAAAAAAATTTTTTATTTAGGAATTTCTTACCCTCATAAACCGATAAAGTAACATCTAATACTTCTTGTACTTTTCAAATTGTCATACTGTGTAAATTATCTAATGAAACAAAAAAAATTTAAATAACATTGTATATGTATTTATTTCACTTTAAAACAATTAATACAATGGAAGTCTGTTCATACATAGATTATCATAATTGTGCGTAGTTGTTTTGGATCTTAGGTTTTCTAAAAGATCAGACGTTTCATATTTAGAAGGTACTCTTAATATAAGTCTTTTAACATTTAGCAAATATTTCATATACATATATAATTCAGGTAACTTATTAAAGCCAACACTTTATCTCTCTTTTTACAAGAATATTTTCTTATTGGTTCCACAGTTATGTCTTAGGGGAACATGCACTTTAATTCTCATTATTAATACTAAAGGAAAAATGCAGGTCACATATAAATGTCATTCTGTATATTACTACATGCTATGAAAGTTTTAATGAATGGTCTTTTCATTTGAACAATTATTTGATTTTACACTTAATTCAGACATATGATTTTTTTAAATTGTTTATTACCCTTACATTTTAATTTAAGAAAACATAAATAAATTACTAAATAATAAACTGAAATGATTGAAGAAAAATTTGTAAACCTCATGAATTTCTTAAAAATATTACATTCAATTTTCATTAATCCTGCCTGCACATGTAATACTAATAAAAAAAAAGAGCAAAAATCATGGGATAATTAGAGTATTTGCCTGCAGACACCCTAATTAATCCTCCTCTACATCCGTAATCGTTACTTATATACACGCAAGACCAATGTAAATTTAAATATTTATTGACAACATATAATATATATATTAGATTTTTGATTTTTTGTTCAACCATCTCAATTTTTGTAATGGAGGGTTAATTGCATATAGCATGCTGCAATATAAATGATAATTACATTCTTATATATAAACAGTCTCAAATATTAATGATTCTTAGATATATGTATGTATAAAGAAATTGAAACCATATAAAAATAAATTTTTACAAAAAAATAATAAGTAATGGCAATATAAAAAATTAAATATTTAAACTAATATATCTCTGATTTCTTGCGGAATTCTATTGATTAAAGGACTGTGATCTTGGGCTATGGCAGTTGCAAAAACTCCACCTTTGTTAGGATATGGCACGGTTTTCTCATAGCTGTAATGTTTTCCATGAATATCGGTGAATTTACCTCCGATTGCAGTTAAAATAGCTTCGGGAGCACAAGTATCCCATTTCTTACAACCCTTACTTGCAAAAACGTATGCATTAGCTTTTCCTTCCAACAACAAAAGCACCTAAAAATATTTGAACGTATTATTAATTTTTATCCATTAACTTTACCCATTATTGTACTTTAAATATATTTTTAATTTTGTTTTAAGTTAACACCTTTTACCCAACAAAAATACATTTACTTACACTTACGAGTATCATCTCATAATAATATTTAAGAGTAGCTTCAATAGCAAAATATTTTTACGTAATTACCTTATAACCTGCACCACCAACTTTAAGGACTTCATCAGGTTTCAAAGCATCGATTGCTTTTTGGACAATTCCATCAGAATGTGACCTGGTGGTTGCAATAATTAATTTATCACTTGGCGGTTTATTAGCAATAAATCCATCAACTCCTAAGCCTACCAATCCCCACAAAGTACGTCCAATATTACCCTCACTAGCGTTTTTGTAATTATAATATGGTTGGTGAATAACTCCACCAACTGGTTTACCTTTCACAGCAACGCCTATTAAAACTGTAACATGTTCTAATAAACCCTGAAAAAAAATTTCATTAAGTATGAAAGTACTATTTTCAGTAGACTACGACTAAGATTTTATTATTATCAAAACAAGAGGTAAAGTTGTTAGAAAACTATATACCTGGGTGTACTCAGCAGTACCATCTAAAGGATCCACCCACACAACTATATCCTGATCAGTAACATCATTATATTCAGATGGACATTGGCGGGATAATACTTTTGGATCACAATCAGTTACTACCCAATCGCTAGGAACTTCACAGTTACTAGAACCTTCTTCACCTATTATAACAAGATTGGGAAACTGACGGGAAAGTGAAGCCTGAATGCATCTTTGTGCTGAACGATCGGCCTCTGTTTGTAAATCATTTTTACCCTGAAATTAATAAAAAAATAAAGAAAAAAATATTTAAACAAATCAGAACACACAGAATAATAAAAAACAAATATAAATTTAAGGAATATAAACAATTATATGAGACATTTAAGCAGAGAAATTTAAAAAATTAAAGGAAAAGAAGGTAATAATAAGCAACAACTTGTAAAATAGTACAATGAAAGATTAACGATAACCTGAGAAAAATAATTTTGAAAGGCAGTAAGAACAAAAAAAAAAAGGATCAGCACCACACAAAAGAAAAATAGATTAAATTTTTTAGCAATTAAAAAAAAAATTGTAAAAATTTAAAATGTTAATGTAATTGTTTTTAATGAAACAAAGAAGTTTCTAAAAGCAACAAATTGGTTCCTTAATAAGGAGATATGTGGTTAAAGACTTACTTCACAGAAAATGAGATAGTAACAATGGGAAATAAATGTAAAAGTTTTTGGAATTCCAGATGAATCACTGGAAAATCAAAATACATTTTAATATTCACAACTGAACCATCAATAAGAGAAAATATATAGGGTGTCCCATTTAAAAATCCAAAATCTATAATATATCACTAATTTTTGTATTTAAATAATTTTTCTCTATTTCCAATCAAAATTTGCAGTGATATTTAGTATCAAATAAAAATTGTAAATCATGATATTATAAACAGTGATAATTAAAGCAAGTAAATTTTATCAGGGTTAGTGGATTACACATCGATCTGTTTATAACATGATTGTGTAACCACAAATAAAATTTATAACGAAATTCTTATCTGATTGTAATGTAATTATTTATTAAATCTAAAGTTCATAAAGATAAGTACAATACTTTAATCAAATCATAATCCTGATGTAATAAAACTTTAAGTACACCTGATTTCATACATTGCACAATTATTGATTCTATTAACTTATATGGAAGTTTCAAATTAAGCTTATTTTACCAAGTTTTTAGTTCAGCAAAAATAAGTTATAATAAACAAAAATGTCACCATCAATAAAAATTTTCTACAATTGGGTACTATATACAAATCTATTTTGTAGGTTGAGGTAGTAGCAATTTAGATAATTTCAAAATATTCAAGGAGTTTTTGAAATGAATAAATACCTTTACCAATTTATTATATCTAGCAAGAAAATATAAGAAATGAATTTTTTTAAATTAAATGAGCAAGAACCAAATTCTTAATAAATGTTTGAACTACCAAGATATTTTTTAATACTAAGTTAATGCTGATGAATAGAGTTTACCTTTTCGACAACTCCCAAATCTCCTCGACTCATAATATCTCTGATGATCTTCCCCGCTCTATTTGCTGCAGTTACAGATGATGCAAGCAATCTTAAAACTAGCGGTGCGCTCTGAGCCATTGCTAATACTAAAACAATACAAAAATAATAATCAAATTATAAGAAAGTATTAAAAAAAATAGTAATTGCAAGATATCATGAGGTTCATGCATGATTTGATAAGTTTTTAAAGAAAAAAAAAAAATACATATAATTCTTCACTCAACCTACATTTAGTCTAATGAACGAAAAACTAAAAATTTGTGAATTATCTGATTCCCTATACCTGTTAAGTTATCTTAATTAAATTAGATAATGGAGTATTTACATATCTGTAGGAAAATATAGGTAAGATAGGTCGAATGTCACACTAATGTCAAAATGCAGTAAAACCAACATTTAAAAAAAATTTTATTGAGTACCAGAGTTGCCAAATTCTTATAAATTCATCAATAAAACATTAAAACTGAAACTTTTATTTGTACATCTGCATCAATAGTATAGATTATATATCGATCAATAGATTAACTGATTCTAGCAGTGAGGATAAAAACAATAATGATTATTAAAATATTGTAATTTTTGAAAGTGCTTTTATAAGTTAATTTGGCTACTCTGACTTTAAAGAATATTTTCTATGTAGCTAACAGTAGCTAACTTCATAAAAGTGGCGCTGAGTTTTTTTAATCTTTTTTTTTCTAGGTTATGTTAAAGTTTAAAATGTTAAAAAACACCATGTACACAAATTTTATGAAACAATTCAAACCCTCACATATTCATAAAAGGAACTACTGCAACCCCTTCAAAGAATATGACGCAGAAGTGCCATTTAGTAATGGGTAGGTAGGTTTATCTCTAAATTTTTTAGGTTATATTTTCAAAAATTTAATATTTTAGGCGAAATATGAGATTGACCTCAGGAAAATATGCTAAAATGGCAGATGGTTGTGCAACAGCTACATTAGGAGACACTTCGGTTATGGTGACAGCTGTCTCCAAAACTAAACCGAGCTCAGGGAATTTCTTACCCCTTGTAGTTGATTATCGGCAGAAATCAGCAGCAGCCGGGCGTATTCCAACAAATTTTTTACGTAGAGAATTAGGTCCGTCAGAACGCGAAATATTAACATCGCGATTAATTGACCGTAGTTTACGACCATTATTCGATGACCATTTTCAATATGAAACTCAAATAGTTTGTAATATGTTAGCTGTGGATAGTATTAATAATCCAGATGTGATCTCAATTAATGCAGCTTCAGCAGCATTAACTTTAAGTGATATTCCATGGAATGGTCCTATAGGCGCAGTTAGAGTTGGATTTATCGATAACGAAGTCCTTATAAATCCTACAAGAAAAGAAATTCAATCATCAATACTTAATTTAGTTGTTAGTGCTACCAAGCAGAACTTAGTTGTTATGTTAGAAGGATATGCAAATAATATTCTTCAGCAAGATTTATTAAAGGCCATTAAGGTAGGAACTAAAGAGGCTCAATCAATTGTTCAGAGTATTGAAAAATTACAGAAAATTTGTGGGAAAAAGAAACGTGAACTGGAAAAACCTAAACAATTATCTGAGGAAATACTGGAAGCATTACGTTCTCTTTCTGAAATGCGAATTAGGGAAATTTTTAAGAATCACGATCACGATAAATTAAGTCGTGATAATGCGATTAATGTTGTTAGAACTGATGTATTAGAAAAGATTATAGGGAATTTTCCTGATGTCGATCATGGATTAATTAGTGAAGGAATGAATAAAGTAATAAAAAATATATTTAGAAATTTAGTGTTTGAAACTGACGTTAGATGTGATGGAAGGCATTTGGATGAATTAAGGAATATCTCTTGCCAAGTTAATTTGTATAAGCCTTTACATGGGAGTTCAATTTTTCAAAGGGGACAAACACAAGTGTTTTGTACGGTTGCCTTGGATTCACCACAAAGTGCTCTTAAGTTGGATACTTTGAGTATGTTGACAAGGTAATTATAATTTTATTGGCAGCTTTTTCAAAAATATCCCATTTAATTTATTCTACCAGTAACTAATCAACATAACTTAGCACAAAATCTACCGATTAATTGAACAACAGGTTTCCACTGGGATAAGTTTGTGCCTTTTGAAAATAGATAATTTTATACGGGTAGGGTACATTTTCAAAATGTCCATTATTATTGTGTCTGTAAGAAACTCAAAATATCTCTTCATACTACAACAAACCCAATTTTATTTTACGGTTGATATTATTGTGTCAAACTAAATTTCTACATAATCATTCTTTTGTTTGTAGTGGGATCAAGGAAAAGAATTTCTTTTTACACTACGAATTTCCCCCATTTGCAACTAAAGAGACAGGCAAAATAGGTCCTATTGGTAGAAGAGAAATGGGACATGGTGCTTTAGCTGAGAGAGGTTTAAACCCAACTGTTCCTGATGCTTTTCCATTTACAATTAGACTAACATCAGAAGTATTAGAATCTAACGGTAAATATAAATTACATTCCTGTGATTCCATTTTCTATTCATCACCATCTCTTTAGATGAAATTATTTAAAAAACAATTGTTAAAAGGTTCCAGTTCAATGGCTAGTGTATGCGGAGGTAGCCTTGCATTAATGGATGCTGGAGTACCTATTAGTGCCCCAGCAGCAGGAGTTGCTGTAGGATTAATATCAAAATATTCCATGAATGACACTAAGCATATGGAAGATTATAGAATTTTAACTGACTTACTGGTAACAAATATAAAATTTACTTTGGAACCACTATAATCAATTTTTATTTGAATTTAGGGTATTGAAGATTACATGGGTGACATGGATTTCAAAATTGCTGGAACACGAAAAGGAATTACAGCTTTACAAGCAGATATAAAAATACCAGGTTTACCATTAAAAATTGTAATGGAAGCCATACAGAAAGGAACTGATGCTAAAAGTAAAATATTAGACATTATGCACAGATGCATTGAAAAACCAAGGTTTGGAATTAACAAAATCAAAAGCGTTAAGATATTGATATGTTTTAATTTCATTTTAGAGAAGAGAAAAAAGATATCTGGCCTGTAAGTCAAAAACTTGAAGTGGAGGCCCATAAAAGATCTAAATTGCTTGGAGTGGGTGGTACTAATTTAAAGAAACTCTTTTTAGAAACAGGTGTTCATGTAAGTAATAAATGAATATTTTTCTGTTGCCTAATTTCATCAAATATTTCAAGTTTTTCTTCTAGTAAATTTTCTTCTCCGTTCTTTTTTTTTGCTTAACGTAATAATATTGACCAATCTACTAATTTTTCCGTACTGTATTAAATTCTTCAGTAGTCTTGTAACTTATAACAACAATATGTTTTAGAAACTTTTTTGCTTTTAAATGTTTATTATTTGCAATTTAAACTTAATTTTCTTACATTAAATATATCCCTACCTCAATAAAGTCAATTAAGTTATCTGTATTATTTTATTACAGGTACATCAGATAGATGACACAACATTTGATATATTTGCTCCAAGCCAATCTGCTATGGATGAAGCTAATGAAATGATAACAAAATGGCTTACAGCTGAAAGAACTCTTGAATTGGAATTTGGAGGAATTTATAATGCGACAATTGTTGAAGTAAGGGATATAGGTGTGATGGTCACATTATATCCAGGAATGCCTCCAGCTCTATTACATAATTCACAATTAGATCAAAGAAAAGTAATGTATCACAAAATTTATTATTTCAGCAAACTAATTGCAGATCTTTTAGGTAGCGCATCCATCAGCTCTAGGTTTAATAGTAGGAACTGAAATGCAAGTTAAATATTTTGGAAGAGATCCAGTTTCTGGTTTGATGCGATTATCAAGGAAAGTTCTACAAAGTACTGCAAGATAACTACTTTTTGTAATAAACTATTGTATATTGCATAAACTTATTTTATAATTGTTATGATTAAAACTGATTTCGTAATTTTTTTTATCCTAGTGTTGTTAATTTTAGAAACATTAACCTTAAAATTACAATTAAATACAAAGAATTTAAAATTACCAATTAATTTAAGGTGGAGAAAAAGAACTGTAAGTTTCTAATTTTCTTCATTCAATTTGTTTTTAATTAAAACTATTTGAGGGTACAAGAAATATTTGCACAACATTCATGCAAAAACATCAGAAATTCAAAACGTTAAAAATGTAATAAAATGGAAAAATTTAAAATAAAAAAATTAGGGACAGGGCATTTAATATGTGTAACCTGCATCAACTGAACCAAATTATAAAGGACTAGTTGAAAGCTCGTCTTCGTTGGGTGATGCATGCAAGTAAAATGTGCATTATCTAAAATAATCTATCTTTCTCACCTATTTTCCTTGTCTGTCATTAAAATATTTTTTTTTATCCTATAATGAGCGGGAGAAAGATGGAATGATTTAATTAGTTGACAAGAGATGAAATGATAGAAAATTAAAAATTTTGTTCAAATGCAAATTTTCTTGGGTCAATGCGTAGAGCTAACTTTTACTCTAAACTAGCATAAAACAATCAAATAAATGAAGCAACTTTCATAATAGGAGCATAAGGATTTGACGGTTGCATGTGTTGTAATAAATGCGCGAATCTCCCTACTTTTATATTCTGGGTAAATTGCACATTTTAATAATGATATTGATAGTTGTTTATACTATACCATAATAATACAGCTTCATAATGAACACATTTTTAACAATTGTTATGTATTTCCTAAAGCAAGGATGCTGGCATATTTCTTTAGATATGAAAAATATATTTGAAGTATTCTTGTAATTATATGAGGAAAATGGTGACAACACAATGAGGAATCGTATTTAATTATATTTCTTTGTATGCTAGGCTGTGACGATTTGTTTTAGAAAAGAATTATTTCTACCTTTATTAACTTTAGTGAGTATTTTCCATTTCCAACTTAACACTCCACAGTTTGTTTTAGTACATTACTTCCTTTTCGTCGTGTGCAAATTAAAACATTAATTTTCCTTGAGACAAATGGAATAAATATTTTTTTATATAAAAAACAATCTGCTAAAAGTTCAAATCAAACCTGAAGTATTTATTTTTGTATAATTTCTTTGTATGTAACAGACTACGTTTTTCTGTTAGGAAATAGGAATTTTTCTTAATTATAGCAAAATAAAATTATGGGATAAAAGTTACATAATAATTTTTGGATCCGGCACTAAATTAGCAGTCTTTACGAGGCAAAACTTGCCCATCATTAATATAAAGTTTATCTTTTATAATAACGTCTTCATCTAATAATGTTGTTTCTTGTATCAACGGTGTAATATGAACACAATATGAATAAGGTGCTACAGCCCCTTATGCGCTCTATGCATTGAAAGATGTTCTAAAACAAAAAAGGATTCGTTAGTTTTACATAAAAATTTGCTAGCTAAAGCGATTGGTCCTACTGTTCCTAATGATTTCTCATTGTTACAAAAATTTAAATCTGCGTTTAATTGTTCTGCTTCGAGAGATATTTTTTTCTCTACATTATCGGCACAGTAAGAAGCAGCTAGAATTGTTTCTTTGATTTGAACTTATTCAAAATCACGTATTATGTGTTGCCTAACTTGTCTTTCAAACTTTTAAATATATTACATAAATTTCAATAATTTATCTTCATTTTGTAATTATTTAATAAAGATTTGATTTAATTAGCTATGAATTTAACTTAACAATATGTATTTACAAATCGTTTTTTTTAAGTACGACAAATGGGGTAGAAAAAAACAAAAGTTGCCTGATTGGCATTCCAAATCTATGTTCTCCGATGTTTTTTTATACTTTCCTGCAAACTTAGGAGATTTCAAGGTATTAATTAAATTAAGAAACATTACCAAGGTAGGTGGAATATCAACAAGATGGTTGAAATAGAAAACATCAGAAAATCAAAAGAAAAGAAAAAGTCAGCCATCATATTGATATAACTTTTCTCCATTTCCTTAAAATCTCCCAAGTTTGCTACAAAATAATCGAAAATTTGTTCACAAACATGCCTGTATGATTCCAGATTTATATTTAGTGACTCAATATCATCCAAAAGCATGGATTTCGGTATGCCGACCAGGAAACTTATTGTGTGGGCATGTGTTATTAGTAAATGACAGTTGCATAATATTTAAATATTATTACAAAACATTTAATGATATCTGACTAAATTTTAGGTGTAAGACTATCTAAACAAACAGGAAAAGAAAACAGAAAGTTATTTTGAAAAGAGCTAGTAACTTCGAAAAGAAGCCTTCTCTTTATTAAAACACTGATCACTACGGCTGCTCGTGTTTCAAAATGTTCATTCCTATTTTTTTGAAATTTGTAAAATGAATAGAATAAAATAATTAGTTTTTTGGTTTTATAACTCATAAAATTGTTATTACAATTTTTATTTTAATTGTTACTAATTACTTTGTAGATTATAAACTCATTTGTAAGCATCACTTATTTAAATTGTACTATTTTATAACAACACAAAGAACGTGTTTTCAATGATAATGATCTCTTGACGTACATGAATCTAGAAGACCTCACTCAAATGTAACGGCTTGCGTCATCTCTTACTCAGAAATACATTATTGCAGAAATTATAATGCGCTGTAATCTGCAAAATTAATTTAATCTCTTTTTTTTAATTTACAATTACAATTATTCTCGGCATTGTATATTGATTATTATTAACATTAGTAAACGAATGCAATTGCTACATATTGTTAAATTTCTCATTTTTTTAAATAATGAACATAATATTGATATTTTTAAAAGTTATTTGTAAATTATTATGCTATATTTAGCAACGTTTTGTAAATGTTCTCACCTTTTTATAAGATTTTCAATATTTAAATTTTGTATGCATTGAGAACTTGAAAATTTTGTATAAAGGTTTATCTGCAGTATATTAAGCGGTCAACACACGATTAACTTGATCGTCAACTTGCTTCTCGATCAAGTTGAGTGGGTGTTGGTCACTAGCGCGCACGGTCACTTTTACCCTGCTGAACGTCTGAAAATCCTCTGTTAATTATAGGTCACTACCGCGCAAACAAGGAATTAAGCCTTCTCCGAAAACAACTCTTTCTTAATCTTCTATAAATATTCATATTTTCATGTAAAACAAATTTAGATTACTTATGTTCCCGCAAACAGATTTTTGTAAATGGAATTTTTATACCCCTCACCCAAACATTTATAAGTTCCTAAATGTGTTAAATGATATTCAAATTAACATTTATATTAAAATAAATAGCATTCAACTTCCAACTAAAACAAAAATAGTAATTATAGTAAACGACATGATTATATTTGTAACTTGATTAATATGTATAAAAACAAGACTATTAGTAGAATATATTTTGTGAAAACTGTATCATATCAATAGTGTAAAAAGTAACTTTACTATTATACCTGCCGTCGTAAGATGCTCTGCGGAATAAAAGTGACCGCGGGCGCCAACACTCCTTAAGGGGTCCGAGCGCTATTGACCCTAGAGATTAAATCACCTACTGTCTGACACAAACGTACCACAGAACATCAACATAATTTTTGTAGTATTCATCACCGAATGTTTGTTTGTTTAAAGTTTGACTTTTGTTTTGTTATATAAATTTTTTATTATTTTATTTTTATTAAATAAAGTTTTGTTTATTTTACAATTTATAAACTTATAAACCGTATTCAAATATGGCATGTTGACAACTTGGTTGAGGATCAAGTGATTGTCGGTAGGCCGCTTTATTCTAAGAAAAATCAATTGCCGAATGTTTCAATTATCTATAATACATGTTGTGACTACTATATATACTATATATCTACTACCTAATGATTTTGATTTGTTGAAAATGAATATTGATTTTCACAAAGAAAAACGAATTTAAAAAGAACCAAAGTTGCATAATAGAATGCGTATCCATGCCAAGTGATTAGAGTAGTTTAGAAAATATAATCCATTTTACTGTAACAATGGCTGTTGATGGAAATATCAAATTTTTATAAATATATGTTGCCGATAAAATAGATGTAGTGTATAAAGTGCTCATGTTAAAAAATTGAAAAGTTTATTGTCTCGCGAATACATACTAAACCTGTATATGCAAATTAAAATAAATATGCATTAATTCTATTATAAATAATTTTGAATGTGAGTGATGAAATCTGTAACATTTCTTGATAAATGTAAATGGAAATTCTAAGGAAAATGATAGCGCAAAACACAACACGAAAGGAATATCACAAAGCTAGTGTGCCTTTCAAATGAAATAAAATATGATACTGCGTGACTGTTCCATATTCATCAGGTGTTGAAATTATGTAATCTCCAAACAAGTGTAAATGTTATTCCCGAGAGGAAGCAACGGATTATAAGCGAAATCAATCATAGCGTTTGTTGAATCAGATTCCGGGAAATGATTGGTCAAATGTAAATAAAAATATCTCTTTTACCTTCAAGCTTAATATTATTTAGAAGAAAAATATCCATGGGAAAATATAGCAGTCCATAAATCATGCTTTATTAGGGCGAATTTTGTTCACATGGGAATCCCTGTGTTTAGAGGTAATGGAGCGCAACAGGTTACCTGTAATATTTGACGAGCCTCGGGGCATTTGAAATATTAATATCTGAAATTAAAAGTGTGGCTGGTAAATAGAAACGCAATGCTTTAAATTATAAGCTGGAACGGAAAATAAGCGAATGCGCTACGGATTCATTTACATTTTCCACGACGTTTGTTTGCTCAGTTTAATTTTTTACGGCTTGTAAAAAATTTATATGGAAACATAAAAAAATGCAATTTGCATCGAGATGAAATAAGGGTAGGGTAATTTATTTGAAAAGGAACCGGAAGTTATGACTTGATTTTGTTTAACTTTTGCAGCTATATTCTTGGGACTTTAGGTAAACAGTTCCTTAAAACCACTGTCTTCATTTCGGACTTTCAGGTACATTTAAATATGTAAAAACTTATTATAAATAATCAAACTACTAATTTTTTTAAAACATAAAAAACAGAATACAAAACAATGTTTACATAAATATTAAATGAAGTATAACAAGGTCTTAATATTTTATTTATTTTCTTTAATCGACTTGAAAAATACGGAATCAAATTTGCAATAACTAAAATTTTTAATAATAGATTAAAATTAGGCATTATAAAATTTATTTAGATTATAATTTATGATATGTTTCGTAACATTTACAATTTATATATTTTCAGAAAAGTCGTCACAGATAAAAGAAGAACATTTCTATAATGGTTCAGTTTTTGTAACCTGGTATTGATTCAATGTACCGAATTAATTTATTTAATTTATCTATATTCGACTTTTCAAAATATAATTGTCTTTCTAAATCCAAGACTTTTTTTTCTAATTGCAAAATGATGTGTTGCACACTTTCTTGGAATTGCAATGCATTAAAAAAAAATTGTTTAATTCTTAATAAACGATTCTGTTCGTTTTCATATATATGGATTTGTTCATTCATTAACATTTTCACAAATTTTTGATCGCTATGCAAATTTGGATCAAAATCATCTTTCTCTAATTCTTTGCCAAGACTTTGCATTGATAATTCTTCTTTACCCACTTCCACTGTAAGGAAGGTGTTATAAAGGGTCTCTTGTTTATTTTCAAGATCTTTTTTTAATTCGCGTAATTCTTCTAATATATCCGAATTTTGTTTAGGTGGCTTACAGTAATCGTAGTTCATAATTGAAGACATACGTTCTTCCAGAAAATACAATTTTATCTTGAAGTTAAAGTTCTCCTTCTTGAGAACTAATAATTGGCGATCAAATTCTTCAAAAAATTGGGGATGATCTTCTTTTTCTGCATGCAACGGAAAGTCTTCTATTAAAGAATCCATAGCATTGCAATCCTGTACGATTACTTACTGATTTTGTTCTAAGAAGAATTACTCATGATTTGGTATGGTTATAGGAAAACTTGCAAATTTTTCATACTTGCAACGAAATCTAATTTTAATTCGATAACTTGTCAAAATTTAAGATGTCAGTTTTGGGCATATGTCTACTTGAAATTAATTCTGAAGAAAACTTTTGTATTGGTAATAAATTCGATTTATTTTAATAATTAATTATAACAATCTTAACGACGTTTAACGCGCTAGCTTAAATCACGCGTTAACATATCTCAGTTATTAATCGCTCTCTTTAACTTCTTTGTTGTTTCATTAAATATCTAGTAACAACTCAAAATAAATAATTTACATAATAGTATTTTATACAATGATTTGCGTAATGAAAATTTTGAAAGCACGCGTGTAAGTTTAGAAAACGTGCGCCCTTTGCGAGTTTTTTTCTAAACTAAAATTCGTTGTGCATGAATTGTATATGATATTTTTTCTACTTTGAACATATTTATTTAAATAAATAATTAATTTAGAGCGCGTATTATTAAATTTAAAATAATTCAAATGGCAATTGCTTGGAATAAAATTAATACCAACATCAAAATTTTAAAAGTTGGGTGCCATAATGAGGCTATTATGAAACCCGTTTCGTTATGATTGCAAACTAGAAAAAGAGTTTTTATTTTATTAAATTGATAAAATTTTTATTATGGACCGAAGAATAAAATTTAATATTTTTTGAAAATAATTGACTAATTTATTACGTCAATAATTACAATATACATCTTCAATCTATAGATTTCTCTAAAATAAAAATATTATTTCTCTTCTCGCAATTGGTTGTTTACACTATAAATGTAAATTAAATAAACAATTGATACTCATTAAATATACATTCGACATGTGTAATAGAAATTTGATGGACCATAATGATTTATGAATCATAATTACACATTTTAAATTTGTATGTGGAATTATTAAGTTGATTAGATTTGATGATAAATAACGGACGCTGTGTAATATTTGTGTTTATCAGCTAAAATATAATTTTATATTGGAAGGTGGGTAGAAGAACAAACAGCAGTTGAAACACATAGCTGCTTACATATATTCGTTCTTCTAAAAATAAAAGCAATATTAATAAATATTATTTCAGGGTTCCCCGCTTATTAAAATAAAAGTGGAACTTGTACGTAAGGCCGTTACTATTGTGCGTTTCCAATTTATTTTAATGGAAACATTTCTATACTGAAATTGATGAAATAAAAGTGTATGAGGATTTGTGTATGGTTTGTGGGAGGAAACGCGTATGTTGAATTGTAATTAACGTGGTGTGTGTCACGAGGTTAATGTTTTGATTGAGTGTAGTAAATGGGATTAATTTGTGATGTGATTGATGCGTGGAAGTGAAGGTTAGCGCGCTATGGTGACGGCGTCGTCACCGTCGGTGGAAAATCGGCTCGAGGACACCAAGTGCACTAACATACAAGCAGCAGGAAGAAAAGCAGAGATATAACCGGGAAGTAGTGGGAGCTCGATACCGGGAGTATGCGCGTCTGGGGGGGTTTGGCCGTCAGTTCCGCCCCGACGCCAGTAGAAGCGAGTGCGGTATGTGGTGGTCTTAGCGTAAAAAAATAAACTCGCGATAGACATGTCTAACATTTCTTGCGCGGAAGGCCTTATCTTGCCTTGCTGGCAACCACTAGTAGAAGTAAGCACATTCGAAAAAATATGCCGCGGTATAGTTTACTTCTTTGCCCTATCTTACCTCTTCATTGGAGTTTCGATAGTCTCCGATCGGTTTATGGCAGCGATTGAAGTGATTACATCTCAAGAGCGCGAGGTGACAGTACGAAAACAGAATGGTGATTCGCACATTGTTGTCGTCCGTGTTTGGAACGAAACAGTTGCAAACTTAACATTGATGGCATTAGGTTCCAGCGCTCCTGAAATTTTACTTTCCGTTATTGAAATTTGGGCGAAGAACTTTCAGGCGGGAGATCTTGGTCCTGGAACGATTGTTGGTTCAGCCGCTTACAACTTATTTGTAATAATAGCTCTCTGCGTTTGGGTAATTCCAAAAGGGGAAGTTCGGAGGATTAAGCATCTACGCGTATTCTTTGTAACAGCCACATGGTCCGTCTTTGCATACGTATGGCTTTATGCCATCTTAGCAAAAATTACCCCAGGAGTGGTTGATATATGGGAAGGTCTACTTACATTCTTGTTCTTTCCAGCCACTGTATTCACAGCTTACGCAGCTGATAGACGCATGTATAAATACGTCAGCAAGGATTATAGGATGAATGCACGGGGTGTCATCGTTCAAGCGGAAGCAATGGAAATGGGAACACTAATGGGATACGAGGATGTCCACGAAGAAATAAAACAAGATTACATAGTAACCTTAAAAGAATTGCGAGCGCAACATCCCAACTGCGATCTGGAATCTCTCGAAAGGATGGCGCATGAATTACTTTTAAATCGAGGACCAAAGTCTCGCGCTTTCTACAGAATTCAAGCGACTAGGAAACTTATGGGAAGTGGAGATTTGATGAAGCGAATTTCAGAGAGGGCTCAGAGTGATTTAAGTGAAGTAAAAGCTGAACTCAGGAGGGAATCTGGAGTGCCACAATTCAATCCATCTGTTTGTAAAGTTTATTTCGAGCCGGCTACCTATACTGTCCTGGAAAGTTGCGGTAGTTTCGACGTGCGTGTGGAAAGGAGCGGTGATTTAGATGCTCCATTAGCAGTAGAATACTGCACTGAGGACGGAACAGCAACAGCAGGAAGTGATTACATCGCGGCTAAAGGCACTTTACATTTCGGTCCTGGCGATAAAGAGAAACGTCTTACACTCGAAGTAATTGATGATGATGTTTTCGAAGCGGACGAACATTTCTATGTCCGTTTACGGTCTACTCAACCCCCGAATAATCTGGGATCGCCAACACTTGCTACTGTTGTTATTCTTGACGATGATCACGGCGGTGTTTTCAAATTTCCTAAGCGCGACTTTGAACTAGTCGAGAGTATTGGCACATACGAACTTTTAGTGCAGCGATGTTCTGGTGCTAGAGGGAGAGTTATTATACCGTATTGGACCCAGGATGGCACGGCAAAAGCTGGAAAAGAATATGAACAAACCGAGGGGCATCTCGTATTTGAAAACAATGAAAACGAGTAAGTTTCTTCTCCCTAGGATTTATAAATAACTGGACTTAAAAATGTCCCGTTCAATTTATAGAGTACTATTATTGGATGATTTCCAAATTTATGTTAAACATTTTATTTGTAAGAAATTTTTTTAAGTATTGTTTATTGATAATATTAACAAACCTGCAAAGATGATATATCACAAGCTGCAGCAAATGAAATTAAAGAAATACTCTTCTATAAAATATTTAAATAATTTCAACTACCGGAAACTATTCATATCCATAAAATTAAGATATTCAAATCTGAAAATATGTTAAAAGCGTTTTAGAAAACAAAATAATAGCAAATTAAAAAATGCTTCAAAATATTTCAAAAGGTAATAAATTAAAATTTCCCTTACATTATTAAAGATATTAAAGTAATAAAACAATAAAAACACAGACTGTTTGTACATGGCAGTTTATTCCACCACTATTTTCAATATATCCGAATGCCAACTTTGAACATGAAGAGTAAACAAAATGTAAAAATAAAAAGATATTGTGAAATTGACAGTATCAAATGTAGATAAATTAGAATAAGCTTCTACAACAATTTACATAGAGGCCAAAGTTCACATTTTGCCGTTTTCAATTTAAAAAAATTTGTTTTTTGAAAAAATTAATACGAAATTGAGACGTGAGCATAAAAATTATTAATTAAATGGGTCTAAAATACAGAAACAATTTTACGCCAATGTTTCGCTCTATTTAATTTAAGTTTCATTAATATTTCTCCAACATTAAATATTTCAAAAATATTACGACTATAATTTGGCTTAATTAAATGAGGAATATTTTGTCAGGCGCTTTTATGTTATTTTTCTTTTCTTTTTTATTACAAAAATAATATTATATTACAATTAGACTAGATAGAGTTTATATTAACTAAGAAAATATATTTTCTGTTTTATTTAAAACATGAAAAAATGTGACTTAAATAAATTGAATTTTCTATTAATCCAATATCAACAATTGATTTATAAATTAAATGAACTTTCTATACTTTAAAGGTTCCAAAATTCAAAATTAGATGTATGCGGGAAAAAAGGAAAAACAATAGTATAACAATTTAAATAAATATATAATAAAATATTCAAAGATATAAAAAAGTTATAAATATACATTACCTATAAACAAATTGTACACTTGGCAAGAATCCTACGTTTTATATTAAATATCTCAGAAATATTTAATGTTTCGTGAAATGGATACTATATTCGCGACGGCTATCGTACACAGCACTATAATACGAAAGAAGCGCAATGTTCTAATCCATTTGGAGGATACAAAATAAAACTTGTAATAAAGACGTCCGTTCGGGATATTTGTTGAGTTGAATTATTCGTTGAATATCTTGTAAAATAAACCAACCACGACACATAATGCAATAAAAAGAAAAATACAATTGAGATATTTTTACCGGACAAAATATTGTGTTTTTATTCTTTTACATCATATCTTTCATTACCTGAACATTATATATAACTTTACAATAACAGTTTTATATATTTCTTTACGCTGAATTGCGGAATACACGATTGATCGAAACATTCACCATTTGAACGATATAGAAATTATGATTATTTTCTTCTATTTTCTATTCTAAATTTTATTGTACGCTTTACTTCAAGTTTACTTTATATATTACATAATTAAATTCAAAACCGGATACATTTCTAAATCTCATATATTTTTATTCTTTTAGTACACACAGATACATTGGTCAATGTTTGAATTAGTTTCGTCTAGTTTTTTCAATATCAAGTAGTAATTATTTGTACAGTCACGACCAATTTAATATAAAACTTCACCCTACTTCCAAAAATCTTTTTAATTCAGTTTGCTAATCTTTCAGTTCATTCTGGTGATAACGAAGTTTAGATATTTAGAATTCATGCTGAACAATAACAAAAAATAAATTTTTCTATTGGCTACATTTTCAAACTATTTTCTAGTTCCCGCTCATTCACTTTTCTTTCTTAAAAACCTTAAATCATGATAATTGTATTATTAATTTAAATAGTATTTATTCCAGATGAAAAGTGGCAATAATTCTTGACTGTGTAATTGTAAAAGGAGCAACACATATAAAATAAACAACGAGAAAGAGAATAGAGCCTTAATAGAAGCAAATTACTGTATTTCATATAGAATTTTCAGATCCTCAAATAAATTGTACTTTCTGTTTCATGTAAGTATCTTTGGTTTGAATATTGCTTTTTATGAAAAAACTTGGATAAATCAACATATCTGTGAAAAATAACATTAACAAGTTATAAAGATTATCATTGTGATTCCATTAGAACACATTTATCTAGATTAGTAATAATAATTATGATTAAGAGGTGATTAAGCATGCACGTTGCCATGTAGAGGAAATGCATTAATTAATTTCCGGTATGTGGTCGTTCAAGGCTTCGGGAACGAGAATATTTTTAAAATTTCAAAAATAAATTAATTACTGCCAGAGTTAGAGATGGTAATGTTATATTTACACAATTATGAGTTTAGTTTTTGCAGGAAGTATGTTATAATAATGCAAGTCGTAACTTAAAAGTAGGTAAAGCTGTTGATTTCAATCCTGTAAAAATTCCACAACAAAAAAATTATAATTGTACAATCAGCAATTATAAATTTATTACATTCCATATGTGAAGCAACTCTTTTGTTCCATCATCCTTATTGAGATGTCGGTTTAATATTTATTTAATGCACTAGTACAAATAATGCATCTAATTTAAATTGTGTACATGATAAATGTAATTGCTTTAAATTTCAAGATATATACGAATATGGTGCATTAAAAAGTAATTTTTGTTACTTAGGAATAATATTAGTATTTGTTAGGGATTCTTGATTAAAAAACGGCTCATAAGAACTATTTAATTAAAATTGCGACGTTTCGGAGAGATACCCTCTCCTTCCTCAAAAGTGCGGTTCTTTACAGTATATTTTTGTAATTTCTTAATTTTATTTATAGCGCTTGAGGAAGGAGAGGGTATCTTTTCGAAACGTCGCAATTTTAATATATTAAATAAATGTATTAAACAGTCCTTATGAGCCGTTTTTTAATCAAGAATCCCTAACGAATAATTAATAAAGGAAGTTGAATAATTGAAAAAAATTAATATTAGTATTATTTTAATTCGTTTCATGAGATTAACAATTTAATTTTTTAATTGAGGATATTATTATCAATTTAATATTTAATAATATATAAAAATAATATTTAATGAACATGTCAAGAAATGCGACTTCTATATATTAATATTCAACAGCGCACTTCAAATTATGCATGATTATTTAAATTACGTGATAATAAAGTAACAATGCTTTTGTTATCGGTTTGTATGCATATTGTTGTTCGCAAGTGAAAGTAGAACTAATTTGCCAGGAAAAGTTTGATAGGATGAACTTAAAAGAAGATTTGTTAGCAAATTGATACAGCTGTATTCATCATCAACTTCATTCGGGATAATAAATTTAAATGTTGAAAGCAGCTCTTCACACTCATCTAATCTAAAGCTATTTATGATGTTTTTCAAATAATAAAACCTGAAAATATAGATTTAGGTTTTGTTATTTACTACTATTTAGCATCTACTTTTATTCTTTAAAGAAAAATAGTTGCACATTACTCTTTTTTGTTTGTTTTAATTCTGCTTTCTAACTTGTAACTACAATCAATTCTCGAGTGCTTTAAACTTTTAAATTCTTGTAATAGCAATGCCCATGTTTAATTTCCATGCTTGAAATATAAAGTATTTTCGCACATTTAAGTCTATTTCTTTAGTTAATGCCGCTTTTATCTCCACATTCTATTTTTCTTGCAAAACTAGTAAAATTTAATGTTTCGTTCTTTCCTTTTCTTCATTTATTCTTTTAGTTTCCTTTAATTTTAATGTATTTTATTTGATAATTTAATAATTCATTTTGGATTTAGCAATTACGTCAATTTGTTTCTTAACGTAATTTGCAAATAAAGCTCTTATGAACACAATAAAATCTTTTTTAAATAGAAAATTAAATTAAATTATATAATTTAAACTGGAAGCCGATGTTGATCTAAATTATCACGCATCCGTGACAACATGGATTTTCATTTATGAGTTTTAATGTGCGCAATATTCAGTGTTGAGATAATATCGTGTAGAGAAAAGTGAGTTTTAATTTATGGGTTCGGCACATACGCAACTAAATTATTTAACGAGATATGATTATAACAAAATAAATAGATAAGCATGTTAAGTGTTAGCATTCTTGTGGATAATGATTATTTAATTAAGAATTAATACATCTATTCACCTTATTATTTATTATTTTTTGTTAATAATATTTTAATTAAAATGTTTTCATTCAGTTTAATAATTCGTATTTAAAGTGGCTTTCTTTTCATGAAAACTTGGTATTTTTTAAATAAAAAAAACCATGCCATTTGTAAGCATCTTATTTTTATTTAATTAAGACATGAAAAATATTCGAGAATGAAGTTATTTAATATTTCAAACATTTATGTACGAAAGAATTTCCCATTTACTCTGATTTGCTATTTAAAACGCAGATTATATATACGTTCAATCAACTTTTATTACCCTGCGAACAAATATTAATGGTCATAAAATATATGAAATAAACATTGAAATAGATATATATTGGTAGAAATTATATAAAATGTCCATTTACTTTTTATTGGAGTATCACAGTTCTAATAGAAATTGTCAGATGATAAAATAACTGGATTGTATTTTATTAGATACTACAAAATTTTATTTTATCACAATTATTATTTACGTTTGAAAGAAAGATAAAAGTTAAAATTTATATAATAAGTATCTTAAATATATAAGGCTATTCAAACTACTTACCTTTAACATTTATCTAGTATGAGAAACTTAAACCTTAAAAAATGGCAATTTAATATTCATTTTTCAATGTATATTTTAGTTTTTAACACCTTACTCTAGGTAGTTTAAATATATTCGAATCATAAATGCACATATAGAAATAATGCAGAAATTATTTGATGTATGTGACATTTCCAATAAGTTCATCATCTAAACTAATTTCATTAAAATTCGAGAGTAAGGTGTTAGAGATTAATGAATTCAAATCAGATGCATACATATTCTGGTATTAAATTGAAAGACATGCAATTTGGATGCTTAAGATGTGTGGAAGAGGAATATACATCCCATCTAATTATTTATGCATTCAATTAAAATATAAGCAATTTTCGATAGTAATTTTCAAAGATGTATGCTCGTAATAAATATTTGAATTTACTACTAAACATTAATTTAATTAAGTTGTGCAATGATAAATTTAATAGCAAAACAGAACAAATATAAGTCAAATCAGTAAAAGTGAGGGTATTAGATTTTTAAATTATTTTTGATCATCACATGAAAATTTCAATGTAATTGGAATATTTACTACCCCGAGAAATTAACGTTAGTAGATTTATTTTATTTATAGTTTAAAACGACAAGTGAAACATATTTATTCTGTCGAGTTAGCACAATTTTATCAGGTGCTGCATTGCAATGTCTCCAAGGGGCATCACTTCCATTTTTATAACCGTCTGTCACTACTAATTCATTCTCAAGTACATATATGGAAAATATGAATTTGTAGTGTTTTTAATACAACATATGCACAAACAACTATCATCGTCTTAATTATCAGAATTAAGTTTCTGATGTTCTCAACAGATGCATTGGAAGTAAGCACGCCACTATTAAGCTACGCAAGTGAATATTTTTTTATGAATTATTCTTTGACTTTAATATCAATCAATTATTGTAAAGCAGACATACTTTTACATTAAAAAAGAAGAAAATACGGTCAAAATTTATGCAACAAAATATTTGAATCGAAAGGAAATATTTGAATATAATTCCTAGCTCAAATATATTTATTTAAACAGAATTATAAATAATAAATCAAGACATAGGTTAAAACAAATATTTTCTTATATAAAAGTATTAAATCTTAAGTTATAAATATTTTGTACGCTAAAATTAAAGTACATAAATAAAATAGAATTCAACAATTACTTAAAAAGCTTAATCAATAAAATTTTGTATAGCAACAAATCGACCGTAATAATTAATGAACCTATTTACCGTGTAAAATGTGGGCCACAATGATCGCCAACGTCCATAGAAGATAACGCACAAGGACGAGAATAATATTTAATGTGTTCGATATTTTAAAATTCCTTAAATAACAAACTCTTACTAATAAAATAAAAATTGCACAGGAATTATATTTAAATACAAATATTAAAAATATAGTATAATAAAAATGATAAAGATAAAAGGAATGTTGTTTATTCATCCTTTGCAGGAATTGCAATCAAATTTGCATTGGAATTACTTAAAATAAATTATCAAAGCAGAACAACATAAATAAGACTTCAAAACAATTATTAATAAATCATCTGCTTTGTTGAGATACTATTTAGATCTCGACTATAATTTTAAGCTTCATGAAGTTGCAGTTCCTTAGAGGAAAACTTAATGTTTTAAAGATTTTGTACATATACCTAGAGTAGGAATCTTTCAACCGTAATTGCTCCAACAGTTATGGAAGCGAGAGAAAACTCAACCTCTACCGAGGGAATCGGTTCAGCGGTTTAGAAACAATTAAGTGTTGTATATTTTAGCTACATTCTTATATTTTAGGAAATATATCGAGAGAATATTATAAACAGGTAAGTTTTCTTAAAGAGGATTTAAATATAAAAAGCGATAAAATAGTTTTTTTTTTGTAACAAACCAGATGGTACTTTGTGTATTTCAATTTTTAAATTTATAGGTTGATAAATTTATTGGCCAACCTTTTATTATATTATAAAATATTATATTGGACGTCAGTTCAGTAGTTTTAGAAATCCGACTTGTTCAATTGTCACAGTCCCCACAGTCGATTGAGAAACTAAACTTTTCCAAAAAAATCCATTTTTTTTTTATTATTAATTATTCAATTTTTACATTTCTATTGAACATCAACATTAAATCAATGTAAATGATTAAAATTAAAATTTCCAAATGTTAAATCTTAATGTGATACAGAATCATCGTTTCCAATCAGATTTTGGATTCATTTTAGTCAAACTTTTGCTCGTTCGAGGAGTAATATTTGTAGTGTAACTCTAAATAGACTCAACATTATTTTTTTATAAGAAGTTTTGGCAAGAACAGAAATATGATGATCCCATGAATAACAAACAATCTTTTAAATATTGGAATTGGTAGGAATTATACAAACCAATCAAAAATTTTTAAGCAATTTCGGAAATTATTTTGAACACATACCGTTTTAATTAATAAAAGATATTTTTATTTATATATTACTCTTTTAAAATTATTTGGAATGAATATTTAATTGTATGTAGATTTTTTTTGCAATTTTGTTTATTTTAATTTTATCACAAAGTTGGCAACGAATCAAACATGTTTAACGCGCCCAAAGTATTTAAATTAAATCAGGAATTTTTTACTGAACATATTTAATGGTTTAAACTTTAATGCAAAACAAAAATATATTTTTAAAACTATTATATAATAGTTATTTATTAATTTAATATTTAAATCTCATATCTGAAGAGCTTGATTATAATGAAAATTTTAAGTTTGTTTAAATAAAATTAAATCAAGTATTGCAGTCAATCATTATAAATTTCTATTTTTTAATTACTTAATTTTCTATTTTTATATTCCAATAATAATTATTAAAGCCAAAATTACAAAATATATTTTGGTGTTCATGTTTTTGTGAAAGCTTAATTTTTTGCGAAAAGGAAAATTTTGTTAAGCTATAAAATTCGAAATATATAAGAAACAATTGTTTGGTAAACGATTTGTAAGCGACTGATAACATTTAATACTCCAAGAATAAGATTTTAAATAAATTCGATTATGCGTGACCTTTTTTTATGAATAAAAGTCGTAAACGTTTTTATGAAATTGAAATTTAAAGAGATTTTTTTTAATTAATGAAAATGTAAATGGGCTATTGAATTTCCCGTCGATATTCCTTTTTAGATTAAAATTCTTCTAAATGTGTTCTCGGCGAGTTATTTGGTGTCAATGATAAGCTCTTTTTAATTACTTCTATACGTACGATGTGTGTAGAGAGAATTAGGAATATCATAAAATTTCCTTAGTTTTACAGGATATTTTGTATAAAGCAGCATCAAGATGGAATCAAACCGAGATGGGCTCGTGCGACACAAAATGTTATTATCATTTTTTCTTTCTTTCCGCCTACTGGGATAAAGCTCCTTAAATATTGAAAAAAGGTTTTCCTTGTAACACGGGACTTGTTTATAGCGGTGGAAATTTATGCTTTTCATTTGATAGGGTTTCGTGTCCTATCGCAGATGTTAACGTTTATGTTATTAAGATATCGAACATCGAAAGTTTTATATTAAAACAGAAAAAAAGCAATTTTTAAAAACGAAGAACTGATTGTGTCGCTAACATTTGCAGTGCGGCCAACATATGTAAAAATCAACGAAAACTTTAATTTTAAATTAACTATTTATTTAAATATATATGTGCAAAGTAGAAAAATATCACATACAATTCATGCATAATGAATTTTAAGGGGCATTTGTGTTTTAGGAAACTCGCGCGGGGCGCTCGTTTTCTATAGTTGCACGCGCTCTTTAAAACTTTTCATTATGCAATTTATTGTATAAAATACTATAGTCAATTAATATCGGTAAAAAAACACATCTACAGAGAACAATTATTGTTAATATGAATTTGAAATATTGTTATTATTTTAAACTTTTGATTTGAAGCAGAATCGTGAGCATCAAAATCGTTTCTAAATAATTTTTAATTCAATGAATGGTAATTTATTTTAATAAAATTTCACTATCTTCTTATTTTATTTTTTCAACAATAATAAATAAACTCCAAGAAAACTGTAAGATAATACTTTTTATTTCTTATTTAGGGGAGCAGGGCCTTAAATACACATAATACGGCAATAGAGATTCCCTCTGATATAGTTGTAGAGCTTTACTAAAAATATTTGTCATTGTGTTGCACATTTTTTCCCAGTAGAATCCTTACGTAGCACAACTCAAGGAAAATGTATTATAGAAACAAGACGAGAATGTATGGGACACATCTGCAAGCTTACACTTTCCCAAACATATGATACGGTCAAATCACACAATTTTTACCCCAATAACCAATACGCAGGAGAATCCTATTTATTCTGCTCGCAGGAGTGAATCGACAGGAATACAAATTAGATTGCTATATTTTAAATAAGTTACAAAATGATTTAACTTACAAGCATGATTTATAAGAACACCAATCACATTAAAAGGTTAAATAAGGTTATTAATATATTATTTAATATCTAATAATCTAATTTCATGCGGTTGGTTGTATATATCTGATGAAATTATAATACAAAACTCCGATTAAGTTTTAATAGCACAAATTGATGTATTAAATGTTATTATTTGAAATAAATTTTTGCTTTTGGTTTGTGAAGTACGTTTCACTAAAGATGGTTATAAAATGTTTTATATTTAAAGTTTTTAGTATTCCCATAGTTAATCATTAATATGGTGAGAAAAATATTCTCGTTTTTTTTTTTTTTAGTAATAAAAACTTTCAAACTTTAAAATAACTATGCATTTAAAATAGAAATTTTCACTGAAATATTGAAGTTCTGAATTGATTTTATGTAGCATAAACCCGGTGAAACTACATTTTATTCGAGTTTAATGGAGTAATTAATGGAAAAGAACTATTCACGCAAGTGCGATTAGGTGACATTCACACGGGGCCGCAGATTACGGTTACACGCGACGGGTGGCCAATAAATTATAATATTTTTAATGACTGTGTGCATACAAATGTCATGTGGTCCCTACATTATTCAAACATGAGAGATGTATATAAAATTTTAACTTTATCGCAGAGTTCGATTGGGCTTTCAGACAATATTTAAGTCGTGTAATATTCTGTTTGAAAGCATTCGCAATGTTATGCAGTTAGGACAAAATATCACATACAATTCATGCATAACGAATTTTAAGGGACACTTGTGTTTTAAAAAAATCGCGCGGGGCGCTTGTTTTCTAAATTTGCATGATTTAAAATTTTCCGTTATGCAATTTATTAACAAAATATAACATGACATTTTTATAAATCACTAAGTGTTTTATTTTTTTAAATCTAAAAGGAGCTTAATTATTTTATTAATTATTTTAAGTAAAATTTATATTTAATAAACTAATTGTAATTAATCGTAATAACATGCCATTTAAAATTAATCTCTATGTGCAAATTTGCCTTTAGTTATGAGAATTATAACAATGCAATTAATTATTATAGTATTACAGATAAATGCCTTTAGTAAATTAATTGCTATGAATGAAATTCCTATTATTGGAATAATTAGTAGTTATTACAATTGAAAATAATTTTAGAAACGTCAATTATTTCCTTTTTAATGTGACCAAGTAATAAAAAGTTTACTTCATATTAAATAAATTAAAATAGTAGTGGAACTATTATTTTCAGATATATTAAAAAAATTATGAAATATCCAGGAATTTTCAATTAAAAATATTTCAAGAAAATTATTCATGCATATATATATATATATATATATATATATATATATATATA